>MJUU01020031.1:31468-77230 GCA_002080025.1 Modiolus philippinarum
CTATGGATCATTCTTACATATAGAACATGGAAGATTATTATTGATATTCAAAATACTATGCACAGTCTCACGTCTTATAGTTACTAAAGTAGGCACAACGAAATTTGCCGCAGCTTTACTCTCTGTAGCTATTTTGTTTTAAATAAGACCTTAATAAAACATATATGTATCATTTTCTAATTTTTTGCTGCTATATACTCTTAGTATATTTACCGAGGTTATCAAAGTACAAGCAAAAATATTTTCCTTAGACCTTAATAAATGTTAATTTCACTCAAATTTTAAAGAAATGCGATGTGGGAGATATTGGGGAATGATTTACGCAAACCAACAAACCAATGAAAAGCCACCAAACGGATTGCCTATAGATTACTTATTTGCAAATAGGGTGCTTGTTTGTTGTTTATTCAGATGGCAAATGTACAAACAGAATTTTGAGATGATTTGTGTACTTATTTACATAAAAATGAGGATAAAATTTACAGAATCATTTTCAATTACCATTTACATTCATTAAAATAATTTGTTTACAGGTAAAAAGATTTTGTTGATATTACTTTTTGGCTATGCGAAATCAACATTAACTCACGACCAACGTTCTCAAATCGATAGACCCAAGGGCATCAAAATAATAAATAGAGGTGATCAGTTAACAAGGTATACCCACTCTGTTTTCGACTCAAATTTTCTGTTAAAAGATTATAGAAGGGTACTGGAAAACTTTTCCCCCCTTTGTTGTAAAATTATGGTAATGACATGGTCAGAAGCGGCAAAAAATTAGCTGTCCACAGGTGTATGTCATGTCATTCTTAAACATTTACAAAACAAGATATTCGGAGAAAAGTCGCGGAAAATTTCGTTGTGGCTACTTTAATTATTATGTTAATCAGATGAAAAGTTGTAATTTTAGACAATAATTCATTGAGATGGTGCTTTGTTGGAGATTTACATATATGTGGCCATTATTTTCGTTAATATTTTACCCAGAGCGTAGTGTAGCGGAACTCGGAGCGAGGGGTAATACATATGTATAACGAAAAAATTGAAATCTATTTGTAAATCGACTACAAACCACTGGCGAACATGAATTATTTTGATTCCAATATGACATTTAGTATTCGAGGTGGACCATTTGTGTACAATGTAAAAACAGCCATTCCATAAGCTTTACGAAATTACACACAAAAAAATACTATGACATTGTCTATGTGAGCCCTGTGCGTTAACTGTTGTGACGTCGCTTATTTATTATGATTTGTTATGAAAAACCTCGGTCGGTTATCTCCCTGTACCAAGTTAGTTATATATGGTCAAAGGTGGAGAAAATTATTAAAAAAAATTAATATCAAAAGATTCTATTGATATTCTAATTAAAATTATCTCCGCTTTAATCATATATAAATAACTTGGTACAACCAGAGAACCGACTGAAGTTTCTTGTTGGATATTTAAACATGGCTAGTCTTCATGGTTTCTATTTTTGCCATATCAAATAAAACTTAATAAAGTAATAGCAATATGATATATCTTGTTATGCACTGGATTATCTATTAAAGTAATTCGTTTATTCTTAATGATTTTCATTTTAAAAAGGTGATGTGAAAATGCAACTCCATGATCTACTCACTTAAGGATGTTCGCTGGTCAATTTTAAAACAACAAGGATTTCAAGACAAAGAAGTAATCTTGCATATTTAAAAAGCAGATAATACCACAACAGTATAAATAATAAATTCAAAATGGCGGAAGACTACCGATCTACCTTAAGCCAAAAAATCAATAGGTTACCGATGCAATTTTTGAGATTGGTGTGTTTCAAAAACCGAACTCCTCTGTATTTTTCATAGGATTAACATGAGCAATGTTTAACCGATAATGAATGTGACAAAATAACACCAACTGAATAAAATTTTGTCAGAAAGCTCAGAAAGATGTATAAAATGAAATTATGGGAAAAAATTAGGGGTCATAGGACAAAAATTTATTAAGCTTTTAAAGGGATAAAACCAGGGAAGTCCGAACATCTGACAGAAATACATAAACATGACCAGCGAACATCCTTAAGCGTAAAAAGAATAGCATGGAAGATACTTTTAATCGTTGCAACTAGTTCGTTGGCTCGAGAGGCCATGTGGCAATTTTTCTTGAATGGAATTAGCATGGTTGAGAATTGTAATGCGTTATAATATTTGAAATAAGCTTTGTCCTATTTTACTACAAAAATTTCAAATAACATTTACAGCCTTATCAATATTTTGACAAAATTATTTGAATATGCTACGAATTGCGACTAAAAGTGCAGCTTATACTCACATTTAACTTCATCTAATTAATGTTTCCACTGTTTAAAAAAGAAATACTAGTATCTTCCGAGTACAAAAGGTTGTTTATATGGAAAGGGCTGGGTTTCTAGATACTGCATATTCTCAGTCATTGCTAACAGCAAGGCTTAATTGCATAGCGAGGTTACAGTTGGACGACTTTTTATGTATTTATTTCATAACCATTCGCCATACACAGCAGTAGGTTCTGGATCCAAGAAAACGAGTTTAACCCTACCGCAATTTATGCGCTTGTCCAAAATCAGGAATATGTTGCTCAATGTCTTGTGATTGTCTCCTTATAGTTTTATGAAAATAAAAGGAAATTGGGGTACATGTCAAGGAGACAACATCCCATATCTAGGTTAAAACGACCCAAAACAAAGCGTCTAGGGGTAACGGTATTCAACACAATGAGAAACCTCACACCTTATGTTATAGCAAGCCCTCACTGACCCCAGAAAGTAATGTCAATCGTACATGATAAAGTATGTCAGTTATCTGCCGTACATGATAAAGTATGTCAGTTACCTGCCCAAGGTCAGTGGTTCTCTGACCGCCACGATATAGCTGAAATACTGATGAAAGAGGCTTTAATCCCCATGTAAACAAATAAACGTTTTTTTTTAATCAGATTGTCCACGAACATGACGCAATCCTCAAAATTGAAATCTTCATGATGATTAAAAATCAATTACAATAAAAGAGTTGTACCATTGTTTGAATTTATATGTGGTCCATATATATATGCTCTGTTTCATGTAGCGAAAGGAAATAAACAAACATGATATTTGTTTGTTTATTGGTTAATTAGTAAAGCGTTTTACGTCCAATGCAGTATTTCAGCTCTTTAAGCTAAAACAGTATACTAAATCTAAAAGATGTAGCTAAATATAATTTAATATGGCTATAAATTTCCGTTCCGATCTTAACCTGTTGCTTTCCAGTGGTAATTTTCCTATCATGAATGTTCACATTTTCTGCAAAATGTCACTGTATTCTATCGCTAAGGTTTTGCCATCTGAACGATGAAGTCTTATCAAACGTTCATAAATCATTCAGTAACTTTAATGATATCAATAGTAGCATGAAATTATTTTTTGTCGACACTTTTAATAACTAAAAACATTGAATAAACATTTAAATCCCTGGATTTGTATTGTTTCCCTGATTTTGTATTATTTATTATCCACAACTTGTTTCCATAGAAAGCTTGCTAGCATCTCAGTATAAGTAAGAAAACGAAATCCCTGTGCCATGGTAGCTTAATCCGCCATCAAATGACACGGAAAAAGAAACGCGTAATGGATTTTGAATTGCTCCCTTTCGTGTCGGGGATACACAAGTCAGAATATGATCATACAATAATGTTCCATTAATTATTTGTGTACCAAATCTACAAAGAATAGTCTTGCAGTTTCCAACTCGAAAATTTCTACCAAACACTTTAATTTTTGTTCCCCCATTAATTGCACCCTCTTTGGGAAATGCCGTTGAAATATATGGTCTAATATTTGGAAACGATTTTCGGCATGCCTTTGATTTAGTTTCAGCGAAAAATGTTTTCCATGCCTGCTTCCATTTTTTCATTGCAAGAGATTTCTGTGAATTCGACATAGAGCTGTGTTTAAGTGAATTGATAGCTAGCTGTCTTAGATCTGCTAAATTGAGTCCCCATCCCATAAAAGCCTCGTACCAGTCTAAGGTAAATTCATCGTACCCGAATGTTGCTTGTGCGTCAGACCCTAGTACAACAGGTACTCCATACCTTAGATAAGATATCGCTGGATGGTGTCTCTGATCGGATACATATCCTAACATCTGGTTACTTACCGGATTGGCTTCGACAGCGATTTGTTTTTTCTTCATAATTTCCATCAAAAAAGGATGACTTAAATACCCAATTCCATGTCCTACTCTCTTAGCTCCAAGAATAATAGCATCGTACGTGTTTTCTATAGTTGCAACTGGATCGTCTGCACGCATTGAAGTCGGGAGGTCATGTTGCCAGTTAGTTTCACCTGCGTGAAAATAATATGGTATAGACTTATTTTGTGCTGCAATCTTTGCAAATACTTCCAAAAAGTATAAGAGAGAGTATCCTTGGTCTTCTTCTGCTACTAAGTCGAATCCTGCAATAAGATCGGGGTATTTTTCGTACAGTCTCACAGCTTTGTCAAGCTCCTTGCTTATAAATGCCTTGTTCGACCCACGATATGAATTAATGATTCGTTTGTAACCAATAAAATTTGGATTTTTCTTTTTAAATTGGTGAAGTGCATCTGCTACCAATTGAAGTTCATACTCTCCTTCGTCATTATCTATGTATCGTTTACCGTTGCTTGCTGAATATGCTTTGTCCTTGTCCAAAACATAGAGTTTATTATATGCAGAAGACCTCGCCTCTAGATACTGCACATTCTCATCAATCGCAGCCTGAAACATAGCTTCCATATATAATGTCGTAAGGTGTGCTTGATTTATAATTTTTGATCCGACCACACTGAACAGTGGTTCAAGTTGTTGCCATCGAAGTTCACTATCTGTAAGTTCATTCATTGTTTTGTTATCAATCATTCCAAGAAATGTGGCATGTTGTACTATTACGGTTTTTGAATATTTCGGATTGTCTTTGACCTTAGTCCATCCTTTTGGTGGGTTTACAAAGAGATCAAGACGCCATGTATTCGGTTTAGTCTCTTTCACATACAAGTTGTCGTACAAGGGACTCGTAAGAACTATGTCCAGAACCTTGGATTTGCTGACTACATGATCTATTTGAGAAAAAAGCATACATTAAAAATCTAATGTTCTTTTAAAATTCAAGCTTCTTAAATATATTGGAATATGTGAACAAAAACAAACAAGCAAACGGTCTGTAATTTCTGTACTTTCATTTTCAAACTCTGCAACTTTAATATACAATGCACTTAAACCGTCGTCCGACTTTCAAACTTTTGGGACCCATTTCACTTGACGTTACCAAAAAAATACATTCGTCCTCGGTAGAGGTTACAAAGTGTATAAGACATGAGAAATAAAACATTTTGGCTCAAAGAAAATGATTCAAACACTTACTGTGAGCTGTGAACCAAAAATTATACAATATCTCACGGTTCTACATAGGCAACGGTACCCGGTAACAACGTTTCACGTACATTCTCGGTGGCCACATGACTTACAAACCTATTACAGAAACAAAATCGAACTCCAAATTTCATAAACATCAGATTTTTGACTTCAGATCCCATTCGAATGCATTTCTGCCTAAATACATCGTAAGTTCGCATCAAGTTGAACAATTGAGAGAATAGATATTTTTTTTCATGTGCATGGATCAACAGAGAAACAAAAAAAATAATATAAATGATCAAGCCTCAAATATCACTTGACGTTACAATGGATAAGTGTACTTAAATGGCGGCAAATGATGCTTATTCATCCGTTCCAATATAAATCATATTAGTTTTTTTTCGGAATAGCTACTTTATTACTCTCTGATTTTCTATCTGTAGTAAGAAAATTTGGATAAAGCATAACATTGGATATATACGAGTGAATATCCAACTGACCTTGAAATAAGAGACTATTTATACACATATGTCTGTTCCATTTTCTCGACAATTTGTTTTACATCTTCGTAGATGAAAAATTAAAACTACATATGGCCAACTCCCAGTAGTGTATCTTCCCTCCACTATCTCTAATGTATAAAGTCTAATGCGTAGTTTTGGTATCTGTTTCCCAATTTTCCAACTTGTTTTAACCCTTTTTCAATTTTCGCACATCTTTGGCCTCTTTCCCTATGCATACACTTTGCTCATTTTCAAACCAACCACTTACTAATATTGTTTTTGTTTCCGCATTTTCCCAACAGTGTTCCCTTTTGCCAATATTTGAGACCTCCTTTTTCTAATTTCCCCTAGACGTGCCTTCTCAATATAGTTTATGCAGTGTCTTTTTGAAAACAACTCCTTAATCAGAAATATGTTGATCTTCTTGTACAAATCCGAAATCCTTCACCATGACATAATGTGTTTCTCTCATAAATGAGAATTTCAGCTAGATTTTACGTTTTCATGGAACAATGGCAGTAGAATATTAGAGGAACAAAGGAGTGGTATTTACAAAAATCGAAGTCCAAAGACATGGCAAAAACGAGAACACAGAAAACAATGACGTCAGACAGCTACAAAGCACAGAAATAAAAACATAACATTCAAAACCAAGACACTCACAGTGTGAAATCCCATGAAACTGAAAGTGACATTAGGTGCTCCGGAATGGTGAGCATGTTAATTCTGTTAATAGCACCCGTCACACTGTAAGTGAGTTAATCTAGGAAAAAGTAAAAAAAAGATCGGTATAGTCAAATCCGGGAAGACGCGAATCTAGATGACAATGTCCGCTTTCATTTGGACGGCTGGCACGTCATAAATTTCGATGTTGTTATGGTGATAGCCATAGAATTTCTTGAGGGATGAAATTAACATAGGCGGACCACATCCCTAACTAAGCATCTTTTGGGACAGTGTTTTGCTCTGTTCAAAAAATCACTGTACAAACTACATGCTCGACAGTAACGAATCAACTATGAAATGTACACTCTGGAAAGGTAGGTCTATTGCTGCTAAGAAAATTGGGAAGTTAAAATCATCACGCTTGTAATATAGCTTAGATTTCAAACGTCCGTCTCCGTCAATATACAACAAAAGATCTCGGTACGAAGCTGAAGTAGATGCATCAGTAGTTTCTTTAATTTAAAGCTCATTGAGATATTCCCCACTTGAGGTTTGTCTGTTTCCCAATATTTACCTCCCTTTAGAGGAGGTGTAACTTCGGGACATCTGCAGACTTCCGTTTCAAATTGAACGATAAAGTTAGAGGTGTCCGAAGATGGAAAGGATTTTCCATATCGGATCACAATATCACACGTTGTGGATACTTTACTTCCATTCCAAAAAAATTGGTATTATTGTTTGGGAAAAAAACGTAACTCGATGCAATTTCATGGCTGACGCATTTCTTTTATATGTTAGGGATTCCAATATGTTACTCGGATCACTCGATCTTCTTCGATAGACCATGCAAGGAAAATTACGAGTGTTTCGAACTTACACCTCCTAAAAAGGGACACGACTCTGTTGAAACATACAAAATATGTCCTGCATCCCGGATTCCGAAAAGAGAGAATAATGTGATGTAAATATTCCTTAAATCTTGGATAATTAAGTGAAAGTAAATCTTCTATGTAGCGGAAGCTGAAATTAAAGGACTGGGTTTGTCTTCTCGAAGTACTTGGTGTAACTCGGGGTTTTTATGGAAGTTTTATGGACTGATTTGTTTTATTAATAACAAAAAAAAAACAGAAGTTACTGTGGGCCTTGGTGGCCGAGTGGTTAAGGTAGTTCTACTACCTGTACAACCACTGTAGTCTATCACCACTGCGGTGTGAGCTCGAGCCCCGCTTTGTACATTACAAAATAGGGTGCACTCGACTTACAACAATCGTAAGTGATAAGGTATGTTAGTTACCTGCCCAAGGCCGGTAGTTCTCTCCGAGCACTTCAGCTTCCTCCACCACTAAAACTGACCGTCATGAAATAGCTGAAATACTGCTGAAAGTGACGTTAAACCATGTTAATCAATCAATCAGTCAGTCAGAAGTTACTGTAAGTTTAATTTCTGCAGATGACCATTTGCACAAATAATGTCTCTTAGGTGTAGATCAAACTAAAACATTTGTAAGAAAATAAACCGATGTCGTATCAAAGCTGATAGTGAATCTGTATGGAAAGCCAAAACCAGCCAAGGACAGTGCTTTTCAAGAGCGAGACACTCTTTCGTTTTAGAAGCAATATTCAAAAACATTACTTACATTAGATATTGCAAATGTCAATATAAAATCGGCTTTTGTTCCATCACCAGGGTACTGACTGCCGGGTTGGCAAATACCCTCTGGGACTAAAAGTCCACCAGCAAGTGGCAATAAACAACAATATACCGAAGTTACTGTAAATTTAATTTCTGCAAATGGCTATTTCGATAAATTATGTATCTTCAGAGGAGATCACACCAAATCATTTGATTTGTTTAGATTTTATCTGCCATGAAGAGACACAAGTGGTCGAAATGGCCGTATAAAGAAACTGGATTTACAGTAACGTTTGGTATTTTGTTATTTGGAAAACGATTAACCGAAGCTGTATCACAGATGATGTAAAAAAAGGATTTAAATGGAATGCAAACAAAGCTTTACGATAGGGGATACTCCTTAGTTTTCACATAATTTTCCAAAATGTGGATACTGAAAGTTTCCAAATAAAATCGGCTTTCGAGCAAGGACCGGGATACTTAAAGCCAGATTAGTGCATACACTTGGAAACAAACAGTATACCAATCGACGAAGTGGTAAGAAAAAAGCAAAATGCCGAAGTTACTGTGAATTTAGTGTAAATGGCCATTTCGCAAATTATGTCTTTTCTGCCATGTCTTTGGACTTCGAGTTTTGTAGTCATCGCATCCCTTGTTCCTTCGGTATTCTACTGCCGTTGTTTTGTACATATCAATTCCAAACCTTTTAGAGATCACAAACAGAATTTGAAACAAGCTGTTAGAACAACAGAAATGGAAAGCAAAAACCAGACATGGACAAAGGATTGCAAGAAAAAAATACTCCTTAGTTTTAAACAAAATTTCTCAAAATTTAGATATTGCAAGTTCTCATATAAAATCAGCTTCCGGACACGCACCGGAACAATGACCAAGGGATTTGTGAATGCCCTCGGAGACTAACAATATCCACGTAACTGTTAATCTTATTTCTGCAAATGACCATTTCTAAGTATTATGTTTCGTCAGTGCAGATTAAATCAAAACCTTCGGAAGACCATAAACTAAACTGAAGTTGTAACAAACGATTTAATAGCATGTAAATGGAAAGCCAAAACCAGCAAAGGACAGAGCTTTGCAAGATAATATGCTATGTTTGTGGTGTTTGATGATTTATTTTTTATAAATACCTAAATACCGAAGTCACTGTGAATTTTGTTTCTGCATATGCCCATTTCGACAATTTATGTCTCTTCAGTGCAGATAAAATGTAAGGGTTTGGAAGACAATAAAATCAAAGAAGTTTACAAATGACTAACTACCGAAGTAACTGTGAATTTAAATTCTACATATGCGCATTTCGACAACTTATGTCTCTTCAGTGCAGATAAAATCTAAACGTTTGGGAAAAACATAAACTGAAAGATGTTTAAAACCTGATAGAGAACAAATAACCAATATGATCTAAATGTTAATCCAAAATCATCTAAGGACAGAGCTTTGCATGAGGGAGATTCTCCTTAGTTTTCAACAAATTTACGAAAATTTAAATATTGTAAGGTTCCAAATAGAATCGGTTTTCGGGTCAGCACCAAAGTACTGACTACTGGGCTGGTGAATACCCTCGGGGACTAACATTCCACAAGCAGTGGCATCGAATCGTTCCCTTTTTCACCTTTTTGCTATGTTTTTGGACTCTGAATTACGTAACCTACGATATTCTATTGCCGTTGTTTAATTATCAATACATTGTTCCTGATTCCATAATAAGAAAACTACAGGTACTTTGTTCGACCTGAAGACTACTTTCAAAACACAAATTACGCAAAATAACTCATTTAACATTAAGAAATTAGTTTTAAAATTACATTAAGAAAGTGAATATAATATTTGTAACACGGATATACAAGTCCTAAAGAAAGAAGTTCCTAATTCCTATTTTCCAGCACTGATGATGAAAGGACAAAATATCGATAAAATAAGACAAGAAATCTGAATTTATCACAGAAGACGACGATTATACAATGTACATAATATTAAACAATTAAAACTTGAATTCACTGTAGTTTGATAAGGTACCCATAAAACTATTAGCTGTTCTAGCGGTGTTTTGTAGCCTATATAAAATGTTTGTTTAGTGTATTTGAAATAGTATGGCACACACATGCACAAAGCACCAAGTCCCTAATTCGATTTTTACTTGGTAAAATATGAATTACACATCGCTGTTTTGTTTTCACGATGAACATGATGAAAACACTTTTGTTTTGAGTACAAAACTATATGTTCCAGACCATACGCGTATTTGGACCGTACGCGTACGTTCCGGACCATACGAGTATTTTTTCGAAATACCCATACGGTCGGACCGTATGCGTACGGTCGAGCTATTTCAATGTCTTGCGTGTTCTTGGATAATATATCTATAAATTAATATACCGTATTATTTACTATGCAATAAAATTAAATGAGATAACCTCTAATGTTAAGAAATAAATAAGATTTTCTAAAAATCGTTATTTTAAAGAAAATATAAGAGAAAAATAAGTATTTACTTTACTGTAATAATGTTTTAGTGATGCTTTTATAAAATTGATTTGAACGTTATTCGAGATAAATTAATAAAAAAAAACAGTGTTTCGTAAAAAATAAACGGAATGTCAGAATGTCAGAAAATCATGGAAAAAAAATTTCATTGAAAACCACCTATAAGAACAACAACTTTTTTCCCAATTACCCCCAAAAGGGTGCAAATCCCAAAATCTCGTAAAGGCACGGCTGGATAAATTACACAACGTTCTATAAAGGAATACCACCTGTACACTAACAAAACTTCGAAATGTAAAAATGAAGTTATGTATTACCTTTACAATTTGTGTGAAAATGTGAAAATATTTTTTTTTATTTCAATGCTTACTAGTATATAATTTCATTTCAGTTATATAAGTAATTCATTATTTTTATTAAGACCTAATAATCTATACGGTTTTCATTGGTAGTTAGTGCTATCAGTTTTGACTGTAACGAATAACGAATGTAGTGTCTGTTTTTTTTCTTTGTACTCATACGGTCTAATTATACTCATATGGTCCAGCTCGTAGCAGACCGTACACCTATACTCATACGGTCCGACCATACGCGTACGGTCGGACCATATGAGTATACGCATACGGTCCGGACCGTAAGCGTACGGTCCAAATACGCGTATGGTCTGGAACATATACGAACCAAAATCGGTGTCAGATGCCAACGCGAGTATTTTAGTTGATTTTCCTTTGTTTCCTTCAGTAAGTATCCTATCATCGAGACATTCGAACTGACCTTGATATACGTTGACTTTGGGTGATAGTAAAAAACAAAAAATACCAAAGTTGCATAAAAACGGCAAATTTCGTCATGCTGTTCACGTGTTTCCAGGAGCAGCCTCTCATCAGCAACATTAGAGTCTAATAATATGGAAAGTCATAATCTAAAAGTAGTAAAAAAGAAGTACTCATTACCAAAATATCGAAATAAGAGGCCAAATCCAGTACCAAGTATCGAGTGCCATACACGGAATGAAGCCTCAGTATTTTTAAGTGGTCAGAATTTGATAAAACAGTAAATTTCTTTAAAACGCAAGGTAAAATTTTCATGTCAGACAAGTCTGAC
This sequence comes from Modiolus philippinarum, assembly GCA_002080025.1. Classification (NCBI taxonomy): domain Eukaryota; kingdom Metazoa; phylum Mollusca; class Bivalvia; order Mytilida; family Modiolidae; genus Modiolus; species Modiolus philippinarum. The sequence continues at coordinate 43,273 of MJUU01020031.1, forward strand.
TATTGGGCTGATGAATACCCTCGGGGACAAAATACAAAAAATACCAAAGTTGCATAAAAACGGTAAATTTTGTTATGCTCCACTTACGTGCTCCACTTACGAATTATCCGGTCATGTGATCATGATTTTGGCTGAACAAACTATCACCATAAACTTGCAAGATCAAGAAAGCAGAAATTGATCAAAAAAACATTAAATTTTCCGCATGTAGGTACTGAATATATAGAATATACGAAACTAGGGGTCGTGTTCAACTAACTTTGAGGTACGAGGCAAAGCTCTTTGCTGAAGGCATTGTGGGGACATCAAGATGAAGAACAAGAATTTTTCATTGCATGGTTTTATCATGCATTTGCATGTGCCTTTACACAATATCCTTTCATCGTAATAACTGAATATATAGGAACAAAATGCTACACTTACTGTGATGTAGGTGCATATTCCCACCTTTTGGAAAACGTTTCAGAACCTTGTAAATGTCAGACGCTTTCACGTTTGAAATATGTAGCCTAACTGGTCGAGCTGGTGGGAAATCGTGCTTTGTTCGATTGAATTCCTTCATTTTAAGAAATTCAAGATAACTGTTGACGATTTGTTCGTCCTGAAAAAAAAAGATCACATGTATATATTTACAGTTACATTACAACTGTTAACGATCTGTTCATCCTGAAAATAGGATCACTCTTGTATGATTACTTGTACTCAATTATATTTTAACATTTATAATTTTAGTTTGAACAATACGAGCCATGACAATCTATAGACGGATAGGGAGTACGCACATGGACGTCGGGAATTTATTATAGGAATAAAAGTAATTTTGAGTTTATCGATGTGTTCACTCACAAACTAAACTAGAGGAACTAAAGGTTATCGGAAACAACTATCCGCATTCCCTATTTTACACCAAAACAGTTGTAATACATCCTGGTCATAATTTTTCTCAATATTTATGAAATCAAACTATTGATAATCGCTATTTTTACTAAAAGAGCTCTCAGTATATGGTTGTAAGGCAGAATTTCAGAAAAAAAAAATAGACAGCCTTTGAGACTTTCAGGAAATTTACCAAAACTTGAATCAAATATTTTTGAAATCCAATTGATTACAATGTTTGTCCTAAACAAAACAAACAATCATTGCTAGGTAGAATTAAAACAAAAGGGTCTTTGAGACTTTCAGGAAATTTACCAAGATTGGAATCAACTATTTTTGAAATCCAATTGATTACAATGTTTGTCCTAAACAAAACAAACAATCATTGCTAGGTAGAATTAAAAAAGGGTCTTTGAGACTTTCAGGTTTACCAAGATTGGAATCAACTATTTTTGTTACAATGTTTGTCCTAAACAAAACAAATGGTGGCTTTGAGTTGTTATTTCTCCCCTTTGGGTCGTTGTCTCTTTGACACATTCCCCGTTTCCCTTCTTTTTCCTAATCATTGGTAGGTAGAATTAAAAAAGGGTCTTTGAGACTTCCAGGTTTACCAAGATTGGAATCAAATATTTTTGAAGTCCAATTGATGAAAATGCTTGTTCTTAACTACTCAAACAATTTACTTGGTTACTAGACAAAATTCCAAAAATAAGTGGGCTTTGAGATTTTAAAGGGAAATTTCTGTCAAAAATTAAAATTTGATATTCTGTTATTTACATGTCAAACATTCATAATAGCTAGATTAAAGTTTAAATCTTTATCTATAAAGTCAAAAAACGAACTTCTAAATGTCAAAAAATTACTGGGGGTTCGCCATATTTTCATAGGTGGCGACACTATCGATACCACAACATCTAATTACCGTAACGGTTGATCATGTATACTGCGGAAACGTGACACGTACAATTATCATAAAAAGGACATTGTGTTACCAGGCAGGATTCATAAAAACATGTACATATTCGCTTAACAGTTTCATAGTACTTCATGGTCAGGTCATCAGAAGTTCAAAAATCGCCTATCTGTATCATGTGTATGATAATTCAAAATCAACGAAAAATTTTGCTTATTTCAAGCATCTAAACAGGCAATCTTTTTATTGTTATTTTCGTTCTTAGATTAATAAAGAAATGGAAATTCTGAAAATTATCTTCTTGATATCTGCTTTTAGTGTTTATTTATTTATTTTTTTCCGTCTTCTTCTTCATCATAATTCTTTTGCAATTAATAAGATATAAAACCCGTAAACGAAATAATCCATGCTATTGGTGAGTAACAGAATCTCTAAACCAGCTCTGTTACCGTAATTCCCATGAGATGTGCAATTCATCTGGGAATAAGCACACGAGTTTTTTTTTTTTTTTATTTTGGATCCAACATTCGGAGAGACCAGAGAGAGGGGAGTTCTTGGCATTTTTCATACATTTTCCTGAATTCAAGTTTGCTTCTGTTATGCCTGAAATTCGAAAATATATTTTTCAAAACAGGCGATGTTTTAACCGGATATCAGCACTGTTTTGGGAACTTCAGCAAAATTCAAATTCGAAATCAAGGATAACCAACTTGTTGAGTTTGATATACATAAATATAATTCCTAATTTAAAAAAAAAGGTTACAATATAACTCCACGTCAATACTTATGATGACCTATATATATATATAGACTATTATGCTTTGATATTGTCTTGCACATAGTTATTTCCACGCATATGACACATTTTTTCTCTGATTACCTGAAGAAGGTGATTGTATATTGTAACACAGTCGTCAAACATTCTGTTTGTGTATATTTCATTGTTGTCTCAATATACGCATTGTCACTCTGTCCAGGGCAGAGCTGTCGGCTTACACACATTACACAACAACGGCTTGCACAATAACAGTTGTACCCGTAATATTAGTAGTAACGGTTTTAGTGACCAAATGAGTATTAAAAATCGAATTAGAATTCCCAATATGAAGTTTTTTTCCGGAACACTTTAAAATCAAATTTTATTTTTTTATTGAACACTTTAAAATCAAATTTTATTTTTTATTGACATCTCTAGTAACTATACGGAATAAAGAGGAAATAAAAAAAATACTAGGAACAGACACATTTTGTTCAATAACACTAGGGATTTATCCTACTTTCTTGGATCTTCTACTGTTCATTGAAGCCAAGACTTAAATTTACCAAAATTGGAATCAAATATTTTTGTAATCCCATTGATACAAATATTTGTCCTATTCTACAAAAACAATTTAAGTATTGTTGCTAGGTAGTATTCCAAAAATAAGTGGTCTCTGAGACTTTCGGAACATTTACTAAGATTAGAATCAAATATTTTTGAAATCCAATTGATGAAAATAAAAATGTTTTTCTTACAAACTACACAAACAATTTAAGTACGGTTGATAGGCAGAATTCGAAAAAAAATATGTGGTCTTTGAGACTTTCAGGAAATTTACCAAAATTTCAATCAAATATTTTTTGAAATCCAATTGATGAAAATGTTACAGAAACAATTTAAGTATTGTTGCTAGGTAGAATTCCAAAAATAAGTCTTTGAGACTTTCGGGAAATTCGCCAAAACTGGTATCAAATATTTTTGAAATCCAATTGATGAATATGTTTGTCCTAAACTACACAAACAATTTAAGTACGATTGCTAGGTAGAATTCCAAAAAAAATATGGACTTATGGTCTTTGAGACTTTCAGGAAATTTACCTAAATTGAAATCAAATATTTTTGAAATTCAATTGATGAAAATGTGTGTCCTAAACAAAACAAACAATCAATTGCTAGGTAGAGTTCTAAAAAATAAATGGTCTTTGAGCCATTCAGGAAATTTACCAAGATTGGAATCAAATATTTTTGAAATCCAATTGATGAAAATGTTTGTCCTAAACTAAACAAACAATTTAAGTACAGTCGCTAGGTAGAATTAAAAAAAAATCAATGGTCTTTGAGACTTTTATTAAATTTACCAAAATTGGGATCAATTATTTTTGAAATCCAATTTATACAAATATTTGTCCTATTCTACACAAACTATTTAAGTATGGTTGCTAGGTAGTATTCCAAAAATAACTGGTCTTTGAGACTTACAGGAAATTTACCAAGACTGTAATCTTTTTGAAATCCAATTGATGGAAATGTTTTTCTCATTAATTACATAATCAATTTAAATACGGTTCCTAGGTAGAAATTCCAAAAAGTGGTCTTTGAGACTTTCAGGAAATTTACCAAATTGAAATCAAATATTTCTTTGAAATCCACTTGATTTATGCGTTTGACCTAAACTACAAAAACAATTCAAGTATTATTGCTAGGTAGAATTCCTAAAAATATAAGTAGTCTTTGAGACTTTCAGGAAATTTAGCAAAATTGTAATAAAATATTTTCTGAAATCCACTTGATGAAAATGTTTGTCCTATACTACACAAGCAATTTTAGTATGGTTGCTAGGTAGAATTCCAAAAAGTAAGTGGTCTTTGATACTTTCAGGAAATTATCCAAATCTGGAATCAAATATTTTTGAAATCCAATTGATGAAAATGCTTTTCCTAAACTACACAAACAATTTAAGTATGGTTGTTAGGCAGAATTCCAAAAAATAAGTGGTCTTTGAGACTTTTAGAAAATTTGGAATCAAATATTTTTGAAATCCAGTTAATGAAAATTGTGTCCTAACCAAAACAAACAATCAATTACTAGGTAGAGTTCCAAAAAATAAATGGTCTTAAAGACTTTCAGGAAATTTCCAAAATTGGAATCAAATATTTTTGAAATCCAATTGATGAAAATGTTTGTTCTTAATTTCATAAACAATCTAAGTACGTTTTTTAGGTAGAATTCCAAAAAATAAGTGGTCTTTGAGACTTTCAGGAAATTTACTCAAATTGTAATCAAATATTTTTGAAATCCATTTGATGAAAATGATAGTCCTAAACTATACAAACAATTCAAGAACGGTAGCTAGTTAGAATTCCAAAAATAAATGGTCTTGAGACTTTCAGGAAATTTACAAAGATTGGAATCAAATATTTTTGAAATCCAATTGATGAAAATGTTTTTCCTAATTAACAAAAACAATTTTAAGTGTGGTTGTTCGGCAGAATTCCAAAAAATACGTATTCTTTAAGACTTTCAGGAAATTTACCAAAAATGGGACCACCTTTCATCATCTTATGTTTTAAGAATCACGCTTTTAAACAAACATTTGTCACAATATAAGGATATATGCCAAAATTTCAACAACAAAAAATGTGTCTTCAAATTTTCAGGAAATTTACCAAAGTTGGGACCGGAATCAAAATTCTGAAAGCTTACTGCAAATCTACAGACTAAATGCAACAGCTCTACAACCAAATTAAATCACCAAATCCAAACCGTAGGAGGAGTTCGCGTCACATGCAACATGTATCAAAATCGACATCTTGGGGCTTTTGTTTGCATTAACACCAATATAAAAAATCTGGAAGCTTATTGCGCATCTACAGCATATGTGCAAGATTTCTATTACAAAATTAAAACCCTAATTCCAAAAATGTAGGAGTAGTTCGTGTCACATCGTTTCGGACAGACGGACGGGCGAACAGACGGAGACGATAACAATATCCCCGAACTTTCTTCAGAAAGTGCGGGGTAATTTATGTTATAACTAATTATGCTCGTAACCTCTATAAAACGTGACTGAAATCTTTGTCCTCGGTCTTTATTTTTGAGCTCCCATTGTCTTGTTTGTAACAAACCTACATTTAATCTTCGCGGAGGCAACGCTTTGCTATCAAAATGTATATATCGGTGCAAAGATATTCGAGTTTTATAGAATGCCGAATTCACAAAGAGTAGTTGCCATAGATCTCAAAGTAGCATGGGTTCGATGAGGGAACCAGATTCAATGGGCTGATTTGTAGACAAATATTTATCCTGGAATAATATCTCGCTCTTTTATATATCAAATATATACTTAACGTAAAAGAATAAAAGGACAAACCTCTGTTAAATCATGTTGGTATCCTGAAAAACGTCTTTCTTCATCTTTCATTTGATTTCTTTTAAGAGAATATTCATATTCCAAAAATCCACTCATGTCGTACGAAAATACACAACTTGGAAATGAAACAAAGAAAACCCATCTGAAAGTTATTTCAGATATCATATTTTATAATACTGTGTCAACGGTTAGATTTTTATCTGAATTTATCTGAATGTATCCTGTTTTCACTGTTTGCATACATGTAACCAACCTAATTTGGACCTAATTTTGACGTCATCTGGAAAAGTCAGTAGAACGAAAATATAGTGCCAAGGTATGCAATTTGCTATGAAGCTTCTTGAAATGATGGAATACTCCAAATAGAATCCAATATGTCTTTACGCAATACCAAATCTATTTAGCCATCGCTCATTTGAAATTGAAATTCCAATGCAATTTGATCTAATAGAAAATGAGGGGATACATATATCGATGAAACATTTCCTATTAACTCTTGAGATTTATATTTGATTGCTTTAGCTTAATAAAACATTGTTTTATAATACAGGAACATAACAGATGACTGACAATGGATTACTACATAATACCCTATCTTTCAAATGAAACGAAGTGTCTAGACCAAACTATGTCTGTTTAGGTTTTTGTTAAGAATGTATTAAATAACATTCATTCTCTAATTTTAATGCTGTTCTTGTCAAGTTCATTCTATAGGAGATATAAGTGTAAGTGTTTTCCAACATATGGATAAACTGATCCCTCAATTTCATTGAATATTGAAAAGTTCACGAACTTGTCTTCCAATAGCAAAATATACCTTAAATAACTTTATTTCGAGAAAAAATAAACGTAAAAAGTATTAACTTATAGCATACATTGTTTATTTATCTTGAATCACCTATGATAGATTTGCTTTTGTTTTTTTTATTCATTGTAGAGGCCCGCGACGGGATAGAAACTAAAACACATGAAAATGTATTAATTTTAAAATTCTATCATTTGCAAGTTGTTGATTATCATAGTTCTGCAGTCTCAAGGGTTAAACATGAAAGTTCTCGCTAAAGCTCGAACTTTTAAAGTTTAACCCTTTCGACATTAGAACTATGATATTTAACGACTTGAAAAGATAGATTCTACACTTCCAACCAATTTAATTAGTCATAAAAACTAAATATCGGCGACATCAGGTCGTAAAGAAGACGCATCAACACAGAATTATTTTGTTCAATATAGTGGTCTTGAAGTCAGCACTTTACCTTAAACCTCTGGTTTTATTCTTATGTTTATAAGTCTATAGGGAAGAGGAAACCTAGGTTTTGCTGACAGGAAACCTATGATAGGTTTCCTGTGCTAAACTCTACAGCCAATGTGTGCTTCTTCTTATAAATACATTCAAAGTTCAGTATTCAGTGTGTTACTGAAGGTAAACTAATGTTTCCTAAAGCAATGTGGGTTTTTTCTCAGAAAAAAAAATTATCTCAGCAAATTCTATTTTCCTGTAGAAAATGGTAGTGTTCCTTTATACTTACAAAGAACGCTGAGGTTTCTACGATTTTCTGAAGCTAAACCAATGTTTCCTTGAGCAAAAGTGATTTTTAGACGGCAAATAGTTTTCTCATAGGAAATACATATTAGGCTGATCGCTGATTCTGACTGATCTTTAAGAAAGCTTTGTTTTCATTGATAGTTATTACTATTATCATTGTTTTTGTCAGTAACTGCATAGGTCCCTGGTTACTGTTTAACTAAATAACACCAAACTTTACCTTGTTTGTCAAACCGGTTAAAATATAGTATGTCAACAAGAGAAATTTAGAAATACCTGAAAATTAACGTATATTTTAACATGTAGATAAAAAAACTTGATAATTTCTATCCAGTTTTCACATTTCCTGAACTGTGTGGAAACATTTTTCCTCCTCTCTAGAGAGGAGAACAAATTTCGTGAAATTTCCCGCCAAATTTATTCGGAATACAATCTTCGGTGTTTTTCATCCAGTCATTAAACAGTTTCGACAACTTAAACAAGTTAATTATGAAATTTCTCACATCTCGTTAAATAAATTTTGAAATGTTTTAAAGCTCGACAAGCCTCGCTTTCAAACATTGCCAAAATTTATTTAATTCGATGTAAGAAATTTCATAATCAACTTGTCCTCGTTTTCTCATAGTAGGTGTGCGTTTCTGTATTGCAATACGTGTGCTGCGAAAATCGCTTGCAAATAATAAATAAAATGGAGTCCGGGTTCCAAATGTTTCAAAGTACAAATTGTACATTTTTTTCAGTCTACAGCATATAAATTCTAACTTTTAATAATTCTGTCAGTGTTATGTTATAACAGAGACATCAGATTATAGTCTGTTTTTAATTGGGTGACATTCCTTGAATGTCAGCATATATTCGGAAAACTTCCAGGTAATAAAAGGTGTCATGGAAATTGACACGTCAATATATTCAAATTAGATGGTGAAATCACATGAGTTAATTTCGATAAGATTATAGTCTCTAGGGTTGTTCACCGGAATATAAATATAATTCACGTTACAGATGGGGTATATAGCGTGACAAACCCTGGATGTTGATTATATTTCCTTCGGCTTCGCCTCAGGAAACATGACTAAACATCAAGGGTATCACGCTATATACCCCGTCTGTAACCTGAATAACATATAATATGTCTTGATCTTCCATTTAGTCTGAAGTTGATATGTCTGTGGTTGAGTTTCAAATTTTCCCTTCCCAATAAGTTTTATATGTTGCAACATACAAGCATTTCACTACATCATATCCCCGTGACATTTAAATTATCCCAAAATTGGACCAGGACATTATGTAAGTACGAAATTTAGGACCATCTTCGGGCAGTCTTATGACATTAGGATGAACACCGAAGCTGTCCTAAGACCATCTTAGTAAAGATGTCTTGCATTTGGTCTTTGCCATTCTAATGGTATGAATGGGCAAAAATTATTTCAAAAATATTCTTAAGAAATAGTATCAGCAAAGTGTACCTGAATTCTACTGACATATTATAATGAAAATAAGTATGTTTTATTGGTTAGAACCAATTTAGAAAAGAAAAAATAATTTGTAATTTGATCGATTTTGTGAGTTAAGACGGACTTAACACACCTCGATAGTTACCCTAATCATAGGATAAATTTTGTGATGTTTCGTAAGTTCGGGGAAGTTTGATGATCCACTTAGGATTTAGAATTGTCATAAGATGGTCTTACGACACGGGCTCCGGTTTCACTGGAAAAACCTACATTTGCTTGAGGAAATTTTGGTTTAGCCTCAGAAACTCATTGGAATTTGGGTTTTGTATGTCTTTCGTATTTGTTGTATGAAAGTCAAGTTTTGTCCAGGACACTGGGTTTGCTGTAAGAAAACTTAATTTTCCTTACATCAAAAACAGGATCATTAGAATCGGGTTTCTCTACATTTTTGTTAATTCTGCTTACCATAAGGACAGGTTTGGGTGCCCTCTCCAAAAAAAAGTTTATTGTACCACTGGCTTATGCCAGCTAGTGCAGATCCCAATTCTCTCGAATTCCTATCTTTGTAAACGTTTCTATTCTGTCTTTAATTTGTATTTGTGTCGTGAAGACTTCAAGTTCTATGTTTGATTGCGAATAATTTGCATATTATACAAAATGTACTTGAATTAACAATTTCAGATAAATCGGAAAAGAATACCCGTCAAAAAAACCAAAACGGAATATATCAATTATCTTTATTTGCAAATTTCATTCAATTTCATCTAACAAATACAATTCAAACATATAAAACATCAAATCAAACTAAATCAAATATTTATTTAAGAAATAGATTATTGCAAGCGGGCTCTATGCGAATTAGAACATGGGCAGACCATATATTTGTCAATATTTTATACCGAGCGATAGCGAGGTATAAAATGAAGACAAATATAAGGTCTGACCATGTTCTAATTCGCATAGAGCCCAATTGCAATAATCTATTTCGATTCTAGTATATTTAACAAGCATTTTGAACCTCCGAAGTGGCTCTTAGAGGGCAATAATATTGGGTTTGACACACGAATTAAGACATGTCGGAAAACTGCATATAAACTCACATAAATGGACACAGAGAAATATATATTCGTTATTTAATTAATACAAGTTGCTCATAAGCTTTTGAATTAATACAAGTAATCTATTGTAAAAATAAAAAAATCTGGAATTTCGAATCGAAGCGGGTATAAATATGAGCTGGTTGTATTTCTGATTTATAGGGCTGCTCAGTTATGTTATATTTGAAGCCAAAAAGAAAAGAAAAGGAATAAACTCATATTAATAATTAAATTAACGTCAAAAATTATATTTTTTATATATTAATTGTATAGCATGATATGCAACATAGATAAGATTTCATAGCAACAACACATTCGTTGCTAGGTTACGGTTATGTCAATTTCACATCCGAGTCTTATATTCAGTAAAGTGTTGTAAATTTCTATTATTGTCATTATTTGATGCAGCTTTTGGGTGACTCATTATTCTAAACTTTATTTACACATGAATATTGAATGTCCTTTAATGTAAAAATATACGCATGTGCCAAAAAATATTGTTGGAATTAGAACATAGCTTTGTTTCCAAAGCCAAAGAAGAGAGTCATATTAGAATGTCATATAAACTTGCATAGTTTGTTACATTAACAAATTAAGCTGGAACAAGCAGATAAAAAAATCAATATAGTTAAGAGTTATAAAGCTTTTTTTTTAATTTATTAATGCAAAACAAAATTCCGATTGGGAACAAAAGCATACAAAACTAGTACATAAAATATAAGCAAGAATTCAAACTACTAAGATATTTATAGACCTTTGATCCTCTCTCCTCAGTTCTAATGACTGTTTTATGAAGGATACAACTGCTTTAATATTTTCAGGTGTTTCAGGGTCTAGAAGCCTTTTTACTATATTTACTCTGATGTATAGCCAAAGTTATTCGGTTTTTTAAAATGAAGAAAAAGTTTATTTCTCAATTCTTTATTTAATGTACAATGAAGAAAGAAATGACATTCATTATCAATTTTATTTTCACCTATTTTCTCTTGGTATTTTCTTGTATTTTCTTGCCTATTTCAATAAGAGTTATGGTCCCTAATATTAAATTTTGTTATTATTTTTCTGAATTCGAAATTTGGGTGACCAAGATAATAGTCTTGTTTATAAATATCAGTTTTAATGAATTTGTATAAATAAATTTTACTTTTTTCATCACGATTGTTTTTTTTTTCAGTTTTGGTCAATTGATTATAATATTTTAACAATTTTTTTAAAGAGTTTTAAAGATTTGTTTGTACCAAAATTTTCTATTTTTCGAAAGGATATGGAGTAAATGAACATGAGACCATAACACATATGTTTACTGCAACTGCAATAATTTTAATGAGCTGAATGGCCATTTCTGAAATTAATTCCTCATCAGCAGCACCAAAACCCAAACAAAGGAAATCCATGATTTAAACAAATGTTTAAAATGCATAAAACAAAACGAAATCCGAATATTCAGTAATATCAAATATAGCTAAGGACAAAACTACGATGGAGGGTGTTCATCCTTAGGTTTTAGAATTGTTCCATACCAATATCTAAACATATGTTCTTGACATAATGTATACCAAGTAGAAGTGCCTTCCATATCCAATAACTCAGGGATTTACGGGAAGCGTAAAACACGCGTCTGGTACGCAAGAATAAATGACAGGACTCACATTTCATTAAAGTATGCGTCCGACGGGACGCAACATAATTAATGTATAAAAATACATGTAGATCAGGCACCAAGTTGTGTAGAAACGCGAATCTGCTCAATTCCCACGAAAGAATATTATTTGAAATTAAAGATCAAGGAGAGACGCCCTGGACAATTGTATTTATTTTCAAATTCATTTTTGGAAATCCATCGGATGTAATCATTATAAGTCAAACAAAAACATGTGCGCGCGCCTGCTATGAGAAAAAGAAATGAAAATATTAGATTTAACGGCGTTGGGAAAAATAGAATAAGCATTTTTAAGATTGTAAAAGGGGAAGTCGAAAAAACGACAGTTCCAGAATGACCGGATAGATTGATGACATTATGACTTGTGACATTTGTGTTCAGGCTGGGGTAAATGCAGAATTAAAAACACCACAAACTCGCTATTTTTTTTAAACTTGCACAATTCACTTGCATCTGAATTGGTTTTCAGCGACTCCGACTACAGAGCTACCAGGCGCGTCCCCAGATGGTAGATAAGGAATTGCTCTGTCTATGCGGAGTAGTCAGGTCATAATACGGAGAGTCTAACCACGAACCATTGTAGCAAAGCAGTGTGAAGAAACATTCAGTAACAAGCCGTATTCTTTCTTGTTTTGTTCAAGTATTGACTACCTATACCAATTTCTCTGGACAGGAAAAAAATAGAAATGGGTAGGGGCAGGAAATTTATTTCTTCAATCAAAACTTGTTACTCCTTTGTCCCTTTTCTCATATTTAATTTTCTTAATAGATAAACTGGCTTTTGTCCTGATATAGCATAAATATTAATTACTAGACGTTAAACTAAAACCAATCAATCAATCAGGAAAAAATAATAAAATCCTTGGACCCACATTTATTTCAGAAGGTCCCGGGAAAATTTATATGGTTAGTCCCTGGGACCCGACCTGATAGAAGTGGAGGGAAATCCCTGCAATAACTGACTTGTATTAAAGGCATCTTTTAATAGAGGATTGTAATCTCGCAAAATATAAAATCGAGCGTATATAAATATATTTTTCCATTGGGGTTCTTCCCAATTCTGCACGAGTAGCAATATTTGTAGAGTTTCTTTTAACTCCAAGTGATGACTTACAAAAATAAATATGTTTTTTTCTAAAGTTGTTTTTCCAAGAAAAGAGAAAATGTCAATATTGGAATTTTTTTTACTTAATTCTTTCTTTTGCTCTAAAATATTTTGGATATATATCTTTATAAAAAATTTCTGAGTTGTTTTCTGGGTTGAACTAAAGTTTCAAATAGATTGCAAGCAATTTTAGTCGAAACCTCAGTTAAACAATTTTAGTACTTTATGGCAAATAACACTTTTCTTGCTTTCTTTCCAAGATCTCCACTGCTATATTATGATATAAAAAAAATCAAGGACGGAAAACATGGCAGTAGTAAAGTTCAGTCGCATTATTTGGTCAAACCTGATAAAGTCAAACTGTATATTTAAGTTTCGTTTACTATTTGTCAACTATTTACTATTCCGTTTCCGTTTACTATTTGTTTATTGTTTACTATTCCGTTTACTTTACTATTTGTTTACTATTTACTATTCCGTCTACCTTTTTCTACGTTTACCAGTGAACACCATTAGAATATACCTCTGTGAAGACTATAGTTTTCAGTAATACAACACCAATATTACGTTAACATTTATCCAAGATCAATGTACTTCCAAATCGAGAATTACGACTGGAAATAACTAAATACCGAAGTTACTGTGAATTTAATTTCTGCATATGCGCATTTCGACAACTTATGTCTCTTCAGTGCAGATAAAATCTAAAGTGAGGGATACAAATGGTCGAAGTGAGGGATACAAATGGTCGAAACTGGCTTACAGTTACCATTTTTGCGAATTAAAATTCTTATTTCACAACATTTTATCAGTAGGAGTAGAAATTAGGCAGTAATCATAAAAAAAATTACCGTTTATTTTATGCAACTTAGGTTGTTTTTATTTTGAGAGTTCTGTCGGGGCTATTATTACGTTTCGCAAATTTTTTTGCTATAAATGACTATTTTTGACCAAATGAAGATTATGTTTCAAAACAAATTTGAACCATGACTTTCCAGAATGTTAAATGACTGTTCTTCAACTTTAAATAAAATGCTCTTAAAATCTTGGATAGTCACTTTTTTAATACATCATATTTAAATATCGGAGGCTTTGTAGTATGAGTCAATGATGTATTGGATTCCAATACACAATTAACATGTGTTTGCGTCGATCGTCATGCAATCAAGATGGCAGGTGCAATTTAATGATCATACATTTAAGTACGTTAAATTGCTTTTATAGACAAAGTAAGACGCAAGAGTTTTGGAGATAAGTTTTAAAGCAGTCCGTCTGTTTTGCATACTCAATTCGCATAGTCCTATAGTAACGTTAAATTCTTAAAAGAAAGTATAATATTTCAATCATGCGTAGCATTATTTTTTAATTTAAAGGTTAAAATATCATAACTTCTTCCGTATAAATGACCAAACCGGATAAGGAACTTGCAGTTTCAAATTTTACACGAAGGCGTCTTAGACAAAGAAAATCTTCAACTCTTGATGAATGAACTTAGAAAGTATACATATCGTTCCCTCACGCAAAAAGTTCATTTAATACGGGACTTTCAAGATAGGAACTCTTGTATAATTGAAGGCGGAAACGATCGCCTTAAATACCAGTACGACGGAGTGACTGGATTCTTGGCCTATTGAAATAATATAAATATATAACACATATTAAATACAAAATATTTATGAAATTGGAATGTACTCTTATAATTGTTCCTACATGATAATTCTTTAACTAAATTTTAATTGACACAAAACAATAAATGAAATAAAAGGGACAACAGAAAATACCTACAATGGCTGAAAATTATAACTGCATGCCATAATATGCTAAGGAACTACATAGAAAAGACACAAATAAAACAAAAGACAAACGTAAACAACTATAGAAACTCGGGACAGCCGGACTTCGTACCGGTACTAGCAAAAGCCAGCTGTAGGGTTAAACCGGTTTATGGGTACCCAAACCTCCCTTTTATCTGTCCCGTTTCCACAGAGTTAGGTAAATATACGAATGAAACCCAATACAGGTAGACTACTAACTCCATGAACACAATCTTGGAAGAAGAGAATATGACAATACGTAATTTTGAAAGATGGGTCAAGGGGTGCTCGCCGAATAAACCTGAAGCACTACGGTATTGATTTTTTTCGTATAATATCATAACTCGTATAATATCATAACTTGAATCCAATTTGAACACGACTCAAAAGTCCCGTATTTGTTCCTTAAAAACTTCGCACAACAAACTTAAGAAAAGTCAGTTGGAAATAACGGTTATCAGCAAACTACCAGTACCTGCAGACCGTGGGTTTAATTTTTCCGAAAATTGTTGAAATTCATTTTTATAAGTTACCCTTTTCGTTAATAGAATTCTTGTTATATGGTTGCTTCATAGAATTCAGAAAATATAAATCATTTTAAGAGTTTAAAACAAATTCAAATTGTAGAATTCCAAGCAATAAGTGGTATTTTAAGGTCTGGTTTCAGGATATTTACAAAAGTTGGCATTTAACAATCAGATAAATATAGAATAATGGAAGTTTCGTTTTTGAAACAAGAAATATTGGCGAACAATAATGGACGAGCCCCTTGTGGGCGAGTCCATTATTGGAGCCAATATTTCTTGTATCAAAAAACAAACTTCTATTATTCTTTTTATCGGTAATTAACTAGATTATTTAATAGAACAAATTTTGAAAATGAATGTTAATTTTCAACAAATCGTGAAATTCACTAGTATTGATTAGTAAAAGAATTTGTACGATCCGGTAAGAGTCTCTATAGATGTATATTTCTTTTTTTTCATTGATTCTGGTTGATAGAGTAGGCGTGGCCTAAGATATTTTTTGCCAATATTTTTTCGTATTCGGGTAGTAGCAAATACTGAAAAATATTTGCTTCATGAGATCATAGGAAACTTATACAAATTACCGATAAAAGAAAATAATAGTGACAAATCAAGATATATGATTGCAAATTAGTATTCCCTAAGATTAAGTGATCTTTTCGAGAATTTCAACTGTGCTTATGATACGTTGTTGATGATGACAAATGTTTCGGTTCTGACTCGGTCATGTTGTATGCTATTATCATTCATATTTAATATAAAGCTGTGTGCAGAACTAATATCTATATACTTTATGTATCTTGTCTGTTGCAACCTTATCCTTCTTCTATCTACATGTATATCCAACCCACAACACTGTTAGGGACCGACCATTTAACCTGAAAAGGGGGGGGATGGTTATGTTTTTTTTTTCTGGACAGAAAATTTATTTATTTATTTCACGTGTATCAACAAATTATTTTTTTCCAAAATTAACATCATTTTTTTCGGCAGAAAGCCTCCCTCAGAAATTTTTTTTTCATCATTTTGGCAGCCAAAATATTTTTTTCACATAAAATCGGCTCCAAAATATTTAAAAAAAAACCATAGCCCCCCCTTCAAGTTAAATGGTCGGTCCCTTAATCGTGTACTATGCTACAACTCTAGATTGAGAAGAAATTACGAAAGCTATATTTTATATTGCTCAGGCCGCCGAGTGGTCTATTGCGCTGGACATAATGCAAGCAGTGTTGCCATAGATGACAATACATCATGGGTTTAAATCCAACCGTAGACATTGCTTGATTTTTCCGATGCTTACAGGTATAACTAGAGACTCAGAGACTGAGCCTGTATCGCTCACCTGACAAAATGCTTCTATGCCAAGCATGACCAAAAAAGGATCTATTTTACCAACTGTCTATCCGTACATCATTCCTGCAAAGTTTGGTTGAATTTGCTTCACTGGTTTCAGAGAAGAAGATAAAAATGTGATTTTCCCATGGGTCCAATGTCAAACTATGTTCCTTGCTGGAGGCCATGTTTTCTATCCGATTGTAGCTAAATGAGCCATCTTTGTTTAAGACCCTCCATACATCATTCCTGTAAAGTTTTGTTGAATTTGCTTCAGCAGTTTCAGACTCTGGAGAAGACTAAAATGTGACTTTTTCCCATTGGGTCCAAGGTAAAACCTAAGTTCAGCGCTGGCGGCCATATTTTTTTGTCGGATTGAAACAAAATTAGCAATCTTTGTAAAAGTCCTTTAGTACATCATTCCTGTAAAGTTTGGTTGAATTTGCATCAGTCGTTTCAGAGGATAACATGAAAATGTGATTTTTCCATAGCGTCCAATGCTAAACTATGTTCCTCGCTGGTGACCATGTTTTTTATCGGATCTGAACGAAATGAGCAATCTCTGTTGAGGACCTTTAGTACATCATTCCTGTATAGTTTGGTTGAATTTGCTTCAGTGGTTTCAGAAGATGAAAATGTGATTTCCCCATAGGGTCCAATGTTAAACTATGTTCTGTGCTGGCAGCCATGTTTTTTATCATATCGGATAACTAGAGGCTCACATGAGCCTGTGATCGCTTACCTGGTGACTGGTTTTATTCATTGTCACCAATAGACCACCTATTCATACTATAAATCAGTTCAGCAGATGTTACATTTTCATTCTTGGATGAGGTACAAACTAAAAATTACTAACTTTGGAAGGGATCATCCAAATACAATTGTAACCAAGTTTTGTTCCAATTGTCTCAGTAGGTTCAGAGGAGAAGACATTTGAATGCATTTCCCGTAGAGTCCCTATGTTAAACTATGTTCCACGCTGGCGGCCATCTGAACGTAAAAATCACAAACTTTAAAGGGGACCATCCAAGAGTTCGGTTCAATTTGGCTTGGTAGTATCAGAGGAGATTTTTGGATGCATTTCACATAGGGTCCCTGTGTTAAACTATGTTCCCTGCTGGCGGCCATCTTGAATGAGGTATGAACATAAAAATCACAAACTTTGAAAGAAAACATCTAAAGACTATAGTNACCAAGTTTGGTTGCAATTGGCTAATTGGGTTCAGAGGAGAACACATTTGAATGCATTTCCCATAGTGTCTCTATGTTAAACTGTGCTCCACGCTGGCAGCCATCTTGGATGAGGTACAAACGTAAAAATCACAAACATTAAAGGGGACCACCAAAAGACTACTGTGACAAAATTTTTTCCCCATCGGCTCCGTGGTTTCAGAGGAGAAGATCTTTGAATGCATTTCCCGTAGGTCCTCTGTTAAACTTTCTTTCCCCGCTGGCGGCCATCTTGAATGAGATGCGAACCTGATGGACATATGTAGAAATTGTAGTTCTGGAAAACTTCAACACTTTTGCAATTTACATTTAACCTTTATCTCAAACAGTTTTTGAAATAAAAGTAAAAACGTTAAAAAATTGTGAAAATTCGAAGAAAAAGCGACAATAACTCCTATGTGGGTTGTCATATTTCATTCAAAATTGCTGGACATGTACAATTAAGATATGATGACCATATTTGTTATCAAACTTCACTTCTATCCTCTACCATTTTCAATATATATGACTAAAAGTAACGAAAAACTGAAAATTTTACGGAAAAGGGGCAATAACTCCAAGACGGGTAAACGGATATTCTCCAAAATTGCAGGGCAGGTAGATCTCATTATTTTNATTATTTTTAGCCTTGTCAGAATTTTGATATCTGTAATAGTTTTCGAGTAATTTGCAAAAACTGCAATTTACCATATGTTCTATTTTTAGTAACAGCGGCCATGTTGTTTGGTCTACGGACATAAAAATCACAAACTTTAAAGAGCATACCCTAGTAATGATTCAAGCTAAGTTTGGTTAGTATTGGCCCAGTAGTTTCAGAGGAGAAGATCTTTGAATAAAAGTTAACGGACGGACGGACGACGGACGCCGAGTGATGGCAAAAGCTCACATGGCCTTTGGCCAGGTGAGCTAAAAATGAGCAATCTTTGTTAAGGACATTAATAACATTATTCCTGAAAGGTTTCGTTGAATTTGCTTCAGCCATTTCAGAGGAGAACATGAAAATGTGATTTGATTTTTCACATAGAGTCCAATGTTAAACTTAGTTCTGTGCTGGTGGCCAAGTTTTTTATCGGATCTGAACGAAATCAGCAATCGTTGTAAAGAACCTTTCATGCATCATTCCTGTAAAGTTTTGTTGAATTTGCTTCACTGGTTTCAGAGAAGAAGATGAAAATGCGATTTTCCCGTAGGGTCCAATGTTAAACCATGTTCTGTGCTGGTGGCAATGTTTTTGTCGGATCGGAAAGAAATAAGCAATCTTTGTAAAAGACCATCCATACTTCATTCTGGTAAAGTTGGTTGAATTTGCTTCAACTGTATCAGAGCAGAAGAGGAAAAATCTGATTTCCCCATAGGGTCCAATGTTAAACCTAAGTTCCGCGCTGGCGGCCATGTTTTTTTTTATGGAATTGGAACGAAATGAGCAATCTTTGTAAAGGACCTTCCATACATCATTCCTGTTAGTTTGGTTGAATTTGTTCCAGTGCTTTCAGAGTAGAGGATGAAAATGTGATTTTCCTATAGGGTGAAATGTTAAACCATGTTTAACCGTGCTGACGGCCATGTTTTTGTCAGATCGAAACAAAATGAGCAATCTTTGTCTAGGACTTTTAGTACATCATTCCTGTAAAGCTTGGTTGAATTTGCCGTTTAAGAGCAGAAGATGAAAATGAGATTTTTTCCCGTAGGGCCCAATGTTAAACCTAAGTACCACGTTGGCAACCATGTTTTTTGTCAGATTGGAACGAAATTAGCAATCTTTGTAAAGTACCTTCCATACATCATTCCTGTAAAGTTTGCTTCAGTGGTTTCAGGGGAGACGATAAAATTATGAAAAGTTAACGGACGACGGACGGACGCGAAGTGATGGCAATAGCTCACAACGTCCCTTTCGGTCAAGTGAGCTAAAAAGGTGATTTTAATTACTGTTGGCATTCAGAATCATATATTCTACCTTTGCAGGTCACTTGATCAATATATTATCATTCATATTATATAAGGCCATGTGCAACGTTATTATCTATATACCTTGTGTATCTTTTCTGTAGCAACTTCTGATGTCAAAAAGCGAACTGAAATCAATCTTAGACACAATAATCTTCGGTATAGGTCACAATTTAAAATGTTCCCGACAAGTCCTCAACCCATAGCTCTGCCCTAAACTGATTTTAGCTTTTCTTTAGATTTTTTTGGTTATTAGTTCTCTATCAGATATTAAAAAAAATTGGTAATTCGTCTCTGCACTGAACCGACATAAGTTGTCGAAGTGACCAATTGCAGAAAGAAAATTTGCAGAAATTTTGGTATTTTGTTATTCATTCAATATGGCAGCAAACTTTGTTTAACATTGGGTCTTATGGCAATAAAGGTTCCTTCATTTGCAATTTGGCCAAACTTTGTGACTTTAGTCCTCTGAATGTGTCTGGCAAGTCTGCAGTCATCTAAAATGGCCACCAACATTTTTAACATTAGACTCTGTGGGAAAGGCCATTCGAGAATTATTTCCTAACCAATCGGAACCAATCTAATTTTAAATTAGGTCTACAAATTGTTCTTTACACTCACTGCATGGTAGATCTAACAACATCCCACTCTACTTTCTGTTCTGATGACCTTTCAAATCAACCAATCAGATTGCAGCTTCCAGGATTTTTGAAGCATTGGACCTCAGATAAAACCCGAGAATTTCGAAAAAGGTCATCAGAACAGAAAGTAGGATGGGATGTTGTTAGATCTACCATGCAGTGAGCGTAAGGAACAATTTGTAGACCTAATTTTAATTAGATTGAATCGGAACTAAACTTGTTGATAACAGTTTTTTGGTTCCCTTTTAAGAAAAGATATTTAAGGTTTTAACTTTATCCAAGATAACAACCAGCAGGGAACATATTTGAACACTGGACCCAATGGGTAAAACATTCAGAGATCCCTTCTTTATCTTCTAAATCAATTGGAACCACACTTGGCTGCAAAAGCCTTTGGGTTTCCTCTTTAAAAAGATATTTGTCGGATATGCACTTTAACCAAGATTGCCACCAGTTATAAGCATGGTTTCTTATTGAATCATAACAGAATTTATATGCAGAGATCTTCCCGTTCATAATTTTTGAACAGTTGATACAAAACATGACCATTTGAGTTCTTGTATTATTGTGTCTTGAATGAGAGTAGATCCATTATGGTCAACAGCGGAAAAATATACCACTGGCTTTTGCTGGTGCCGGTACCAAGTCCGGCTATCCCGAGTTCCTATCGTTATTTATGTTTGTCTCTTGTTTTCATTATTGTTTTTCTGGTGCAGTTTGCTTGTAAATTGTGGCATGTGATTGTAGTTCCTGGCCTTTGTAGGTGTTTGCTGTTTTCCTGTTTTTGTAATTAAATGTTGGACCTTATGAAAATACTTCCAGTGACTGGTAAGATATAGCACATCTTGATCACAATAGATCCAAAACTTATCCAAGATGGCTTGCAAGGGAATTATACTTTATATGCATGATGACTCTTTACCATACCCCTAGGAAAGTTTTGAGTTTGATTTTTCTTCCGTAGTGTGAAGGCTCCTTGAACTACCCGACAAGTTAGCGGTAATCACTCTTTGATCAATCTTTCTAAATTACGTTTTGCCATATTCTTTTTCTTACAATTAAGTAGTCTGCCTGTATTGGGGTTACACAATAGGGAAAAGGAATAAATAAAGGGAAGGATTGATTACCTATTAACAAGTTTAATTCTTTCGCTAGCTTTTGCTAGTGCCGATACCAAGAACGGCTATCCCGAGTTCCTATCGTTATAGAGTTTGCATTTTGTCTTTCATATGTGTTCCCTTGTGGGTTGTGACCTGTGATTGTAATTTTGGGCCATTGTAAATGTTTACTGTTATCTTTTATATTTAATTTAGAAAAATATGGACCACATGTGAAAACCTTCAGTCAACTTAGAACCAAACTCAGTGGTTAACATAGTTAAGCATCAGCACCTATTGGATAAAACTTTTCAGAGATATTCTCTACGCCAAAATAATGACTAGTGGTTAACATAGTTAACATCAGCACCTATTGGATAAAACTTTCAGAGATATTCTCTACGCCAAAAAATGACTAGTGATTAACTTAGTTAGGATAAAACTTTTCAGATATTTTCTCTACGCCAAAAAATGACTAGTGATTAACTTAGTTAAGCATGAGCACCTATTGGATAAAACTTTTCAGAGATTTTCTCTACGCCAAAAATGACTAGTGATTAACTTAGTTAAGCATCAGCACCTATTGGATAAAACTTTTCAGAGATTTTTTCTACGCCAAAAAATGACTAGTGGTTAACATAGTTAAGCATCAGCACCTATTGGATAAAACTTTTCAGAGATATTCTCTGAAATAATGGTCTATGTCATCTATGGTCCATGTAGATATTACAGACCATTCAAAGCCTCTCGTCTAATGCAAATAAAAATGTGAAAAGGATATCACAAATTTGGGATTAGATACTACTTACAGTTATAAAGATTAAACAACTTTTTTACTTGTTTAACCATTAAATCAGAAAAATGAAAATTTGAGGTACAATAAGGGATACAGTTTAAAAAGTTGACAAGAAAATAATAACTTTCATTGAGTGTTGCCATCGAGCTTTTCCGAATCAGTGAAATTCAATTAAATACCTAAATTACACAAAGATATATACAAGGTAAGATACTCCGCTGGATATTTATCTTGTTCAACTCCTGAATTTGCTATGGAACTTACTAAGATTTTGTATCAAGTCAAAGACATGCATCAAGCATACTTTGAGACTATCCATGGTAGAAGTGGCATAAGTCACATTTGATACTTAAAAACAGGTTTATTGGAAAATCTTAAATCCCGTTTATTTTTCTCCAATAGATTGTCTCAAAACGTTCGATTTTTTTACAATCTTTACCACGCTTAATTGATAAACTAAAATCATGAATTTTAGGTATCATTCAAAATACCTTTGTCGATTTAAAAAGAATAATGTTGTATTAGGTTATAGATCCACACTTTTTTTCAAAAAACAGTATGCTACAATGAAACACAGGTGCTTGATTTTCTTATTGATAACATATTTGTCAGATTTGGATGTGCTATTAATCAACAACAAGTTGGTAAACCAATGAGCACTAATTGTGTGCTTACCTACGAGACTGAATTTCATCAGGGACACATGAAAGCTCATAAAATTAAAGATGCTTCATCCTTTAATTTTACTTAAACTGATGAAGTTATTACTATTAATAACATATCATTTGCTAAAGGGATCCAATCAAAATATCCAAAGAATTAGAGATGAAAGAAACAAAAGAAAGGACTAGACGTACACCATTTAGGAATTTCATCTCGAAGTTGACAAAATGGTAATCTCAGTATCTAAAGGGTCGAGATTGATTTCAAAATTATCAATCTCCTGACATGGACTGTAGTCTACAAAATTTTCCTGCTTACGGAGCGTTCGCTTCACAATTGATTCGTTACGCGAAAATTAGCAACAGTTATGCAGACTATCTCGTTAAGCTTAGTTATATCTGTGACCGCCTTATTAATCAAGGCTTCAAACAATTCCGTCTAATACGATCATGAAAAAAGTTCTTTAATAGATATCAGTCCCTTGTGGGCAGTGGGAAAAATTTGAAGTTTATGTCCTAACTGTGATTAAAGATTCATTTTTTGAACAGTGCTGGGAGGAAAATTTTCCCTGTTTACACGGCCTTTCAAAAGCAATTGATGTTGAGTTGCTAATGGACACGACCACAATGGAATGTGAGGTTTGGCGCGTATAAACCGGTTTAAGCCAAAGTTTCTTTTGTAATAACTGTACAAAATCAGGACCGAAATAACTGCACAAAGTCAGGACCATTGTACCCCTGAGGGAACCCCGGGTATAGAAGTAGGACCTAATATCTCATGCTTGCGGGGTATGACCATTCCTAAACAGGGAGCAGACCCCGAGGGAACCCCGGGATATAGAAACAGGACCCAGTATTCCGGGCTACTGGTTAAAATCCCTCAAAACTGGAAGTCTTTGATCGTGCGGGATGAATAAATACATCTTTCGGATAAAATATAAACTCAAGTCCACGTGTTGGAAGAAATGCCACGTTTCCTGCACGATAAAGAACCCGTATAGCAAGCTCTTTTGGAGTAATACGTACAGGTGATCATCTACAAGGCTAAATCCCCGCCCTTTGCGATTTCACCCTACTCTTCCAGTGGCCGACAGAATTTCCCGTCCCTTGGCCCTTTCCATACCCCCAAGTGATTATTTATGACAAACTTATTCTCGACTTGATTTAGCTGCAAAATTACTGAGTAGCCGTTAAACGATATTTAATCAATCAATCAATCAGGACCATTGTTGTTGACAATTTTCCGGTAGGGTTGCACCTGATTTGTCTGTTGACCATCGGACTTCTGCTCTTGAAAAATCAGTTCAGTAATTGTTTTTACTCTCATTAACCTCCAAAATCATTCAAGTAAATATTCTGATTACTAGTATGTTACTAAGATACATTACAACTGGATTCCGATTTGCCATTATGATGTAGTTGGGGTATTTAACAAATTAGCTAATTTTTATCTCGTTGAGCCTCTGCAAAATGAAAGGTTTAAGTGCACTTGACTGAATCAACAAGATCTTTGTTTGGAATGTGACAATGAGCAGTTTTTGACTCTGTATACTTCTAAAATCGGTAGAATAACATTTCAAGTGAAAGATGCACAACTTCTAAATAATTACCTAGACGTTGGGTTGGAATCTCACAATAAGCTATTTTTCACGGGCTAAACCTTTGAATTAGAAAAATGAATACAAGCACAACTCAATATGTTCAAGTTACATTGCAATCTGTCAGTGAGCTATTTTTTTGTACCTCTCAATGTGTTAAGTATGTAAAACTGAAAACACGAATAATTATAGAAATTATGCAAACATCAAACTTATCAAGATTATTTTTTATATATGTTAAGGTATTCAAGTTTCACTTAAAATAGAATTTGAGATCAATTTTAATTTACATATTAAAAAAAAGCAATTCAGATGTTACATTATCATATACTAAATAATAAATAAAAAAGTTGCATATAATTTAAATATTCATAAAAGAACGTAGGACAAAATATAAAGTTATCTTATTAATAAAAAATAAAAGTTGTCAGAAGACAACATAGATCGTGGGGATTAGAGTTACCTTAATGAATAATAAATTTGACAGTTATACATTTTCGGAATTGTAATGTTTTAAAAATTTGTTAAATATGAAATAAAGAAGTCACATTTCAATTATGAACTCCCTGCAACTTAAACAATACGTTCTAGAGGCATGCATCAAGTTTATTTTAAATTGCCCTCAAGGTCAAAATGTTTTCTACTGTTTACTTCCAGAAGGCTCTCTTTATAGGGAAGTAACATGCCAAATATCAACTCCCAACCACAAAAGTTCTACTTTCAGGAAGCAAGGTTAAAGTTTTTTTTAAATGCCCTCATACCAGGGTCAAGGTCAAAATGTCTATAAATATGGTACTGACACTAAGTTCTCATCATACTGAAGTAGAATAGGGTCTGTAAGTCTCGTTCAATTTTGGTATTTCCGGGTACATAATTTGTTCCCGGAAATTGCATTTTTAACCCCCAAAAAATATGACCTTTTAAGCAAAAATATTGCAAGACACAATCCTGTAACGTCATATTTTGGCGGTAAACGTTTTCAAATTTCAATTTTATCGTGAATTCTCGGTGTCACATGACGAGACTTACAGACTCTATACCAAATACCAACATCCTACCACTTAACAACTAATCTCTACAAGCAAGATTAGATTTTGAAAATAAAAAATGGAAGAATGTGTCCATGGGACACGGATGCCCCCCGCCTCCTTGAAATCGAAACCCGCTGAATCATTAAAGGAATATCGATTTACAATATATATGTATATCAAATAATTATAAAATATAATTATAAAATCTCCTGTGATAAATAGGTATTGGAACTGGTTTGGTTTTGATATAATGCAGAGTTCCCTCAAATAATCTGAGAAACAATCTTATATGTAATAATAACCTATTTTTAGCAACGGCAACTGTGACCTTGACTTTGGGGATACCATCCCAGAACCCAATAGGGTTCTGTCTTGGGTAATAAACAAGCATGTGACCAAGTTTGGTTTTGATTAAGCTATCATCTGGAAACCATAATTTCATTGAAATTTTAGTCTATTTGTAGCTACTTTGACCTTGACCTTGGAGGTACCAACCCCAAATTAAATAAGGTTCTGTGTTGGGTAATAAGCAAGCATGTGGGCAGGTTTGATTTTTATCAGATGCCGGATACTCAAGTTATTATCTGGAAACCAAAATTTTATTGAAATTTTAGTCTATTTTTAGTAATTGTGACCTTTTGACAATGGGGGTTCCACCCTGGAAATCAATAGGGTTCTGTCTCGGGTGATAAGTAAGCATGTGACTAAGTTTGGTTTTGATCCAATGCAGGATACTCAAGTTATCATCCGAAAACCATAATTTTAGTGAAATTTAAGTCTATTTTTAGCAACTGTGACCTTTTGACTTTGGGGTTACAAACCTGAAAATCGATAGGGTTCTGTCTTGGGTAATAAGTAAGCATGTGACCAAGTTTGGTTTTGATCGAATGCAGGATACTCAATTTATCATCCGGAAACCAAAAAGATGGACGTACGGACGGAAGTACGGATCAGGGTAAACCTTAATGCCCCTAACCACCTAGCGACGTGAGCATACAAATTGTCTTCAGGGCAAGGTCAAGGTTACATGTCTACAAACATGGTACTGACAGATAGCTCTCATCACAAGGAAGTCACATCCCTAGTATGAACATCCTACCACTAATCGACTCAATTCAAGAAGCAAGGCTAAAGTTGTTTTTTTTTTTTTTTTTTTTTTTTTTTTTTTAATTGCAAATATGTTACCACTAGAAAGCTACATACCAAATATGAAGACCCTACTACTAAAAGCCTACCTTCTAAAGGCAAGGTAAAGTGTTTTTTTAGAAATTGCCCCCGTAGCAATGTCAAGGTAACAAAGTCTACAAATATGGTACCGCCAGAAAACTCTCATCACAAAAAAAAAGTTGCATGCCTAATATGAACACCCTACCACTAAACAACTCAATTCTAGAAGCAATGGTAAAGTTTTTAGAAAAATGTCCTCAGGGAAAGGTAAAAGTCATAATGTCTACAAATATGGTGCCACTAGAAATCTCTCATCATAAGAAAGTTACACACTAAAAGCCTACCTTTTAAAGGCAAGGTTAATGATTTTGAAAATTGCCCTAGAGGCAAGGTCAAAATGTGTACAAGTATGGTACCACAAGAAAGCTCTCATCAAAAGGAAGTCACAAAAACCAAATATAAACATCCTAGCTTCATATGTCTCCATTCCACAAGCAAGGCTTAAGTTTTTTCTCACACCGATGTCGACACCGGTGTTATGACAACAGCTCTCAGGACGTTCGTCTTGGTAATCTTAAACCATTATTTCTAAATTGTCTTGACCCAACTGCACTTAACTTACAAGTTCTTTGTGGTAAACTGTCCAATTAAAACATGCAGAAAAAATATTGATATTTATCATTCCCTAGAGTATTTTGGTCGTGAATTAAATACCCTAAGGTAGTTATGTGTTCCGGAATAAAAGTTTGTCACGAAATAAAGACACTGTTACAAAATTGCTTTTGAGTTACGCAGGAAGTGGGCATGCTTTGTTTTTAGTTTGAAAATTAAACAAAGACAAGTACAATGAATATAAAATTGTATTGGAAGAGAAGGGTACCCAAAAGATATTTTTGACAAACTAGTAGATGAAAATAAAATATATCAGAAAAAAAGAATATGAAATAAAAGGCCATGAATGAGTAAAAGTGAAACTTGTGAAAACCATAGTTAGTTTCCTTGTGATAGAAGAGAAAGAGGGTCTGGCATCTTTTTTATGAAACTGGTGTCTGTGACCATACTCACAGTATCATCAAGGAATAGTTTTTGTGATAATGAAGTTGTCGCGATAATACGCTCTCTGTGGTAAATGGAAGATGTGGTTATATATTTATAAATCATCGGAGATTGTTCTGAACAGTTATAGAATTTTTCAGAAATATCAAAATTTATGTTCGCCTTTTCGAATAGATCGATTTATCGCAAAATAACATGTCTTGGAATTGTCTCTCTTTGTATCAAAGCTCTTAAAAACAAACAAACTCAGATGCACTAGTCGTCCCCCATTCTTAATTTTTGAGAATTTCAGGACTTTTTATCCAGACATAAGAGAGGTACGCATCCATATAATGATTTTACAAAAAAGCCAATTTCGATTAAAATGGCCTCTTTTTTGCCAGACAACAGACAGTATTAAGTATGAGAAGAAACAAAAGGGAATCCACCAGAAATAATGCTACTGCCAGGTCCACATCGACTGCAGACAACCCAAAGAAGCCAGGGGGAAAAGTTTGAGAAGAATTAGGACAACCTAATGACTCCCAGTCGACCACATTTTTATACTAAAGGGAGAATCCCTCAACCTCTACCAATTACTACGTTGAAAGCAAACAGCCCATCCAACCGAAGGTAACAAACTAGTGGTTAAACTGAGCATCCATCCTGGCTTACAATCACTATTTATACCACATGCAAATGTGATTAATCTAATTCCTAGTGTTCATGCAATCATGCAAAACTTAGTTTAAATGTCTCCGAGACTAACAAAAATAAAATAAAAAATGGAGAATATATTGACCTAGAACATCTACTAGAAAAAAAATGCAGGAGAGGAACCTCTTACAATAAATGGTGGTATAAAAGCTACAAAAGAAAAACCTCAAAACACAATTAACACTACTGCAAAATGGACTAATGTATTCGTCATTTACTTGAGCATATATTTATCAGCCCATCCCAATGAATGCGAAGAGTTGCTTAAATACCTTACCACAGTTCGCCTTGGGGCATTCCGCATAAAGACCTCAGGTTGGAAAATATATGACGAATAATTCCGTCTAACATTCCATCTCTAGGTTAAAACGACCCAAAACAAAGCATCTAGGGGTCACCATACGATCGTCAACACAGTGAGGTATCTCACACCATATAGCAATTAATGAAGGGAAGATAACAGGAAACACTTACAATGGCCGAACACTACAATCACATGTCACAATCAACCAGCTAACCGCACAAGAAAAACAACAAAATGACAAAAGACAAACATAGATAACGATAGGAACTCAGGATAGCCAGACTTAGTACCGGCACTGTCAACAGCCAGCGGTAGGGTTAAACCGGTTAAAGGGTACCCAAACCTCCCCTTTCTCTATCCCGTTTCCCTATAGTATAATACACATACAAATAAAACCCAATACAGGTAGAACACTAACTCTAAGACCACAATCTTGAAAAGGAAAGAATAGACAAAACGTATTTTAGAAAGATGGGTCGAGGAGTGCTCGCCGCCAAACTGCCGGCTAGCTCAAGGAGCCTAGTCTGCTGGTAAAACACTGTCGCAATACGGAACAATAATCAAATTCAAACCTTCCCGAAGGGTTTGGTAAAGAATCATCATGGATTTCAGTAGACATCGACAGTATCAGTGAGAGGCCAGTATAATTGTAAAATCTTCAGGTCATTTGATCCCAAAGCCAATTTAGCGGAATCATGAAGAATATCCCCTATTACATGAAGAATGTAAGTTACGTCCAAGTTTTTCTGTTTTTCTTTATTATTTTTTGACATTTTGTAACATCATTTCCGTAAAAACGAGGGTGAGAAAAACCTTAAGTAATAAACTGTTTCCGAGTCGCATTATACTTAGATACCAAATGTTCATATCTTCTATAAAACTTGGATGTGATAGTAAGGTTACGTTCATTAAAGTCGTCAAGAGTAGATCAAACGCGTGGAAATCGTACCAGTTGAGATATATACACCCCGTATGATGGTGCTGCAGGAACGTCGCCATCAGGAAAAGGGAAATTAGTAATAGTGAAATCAAAATCATCCCTTTGATCATAAATTTTAGTTTAAATTTTTCCAGAGTCAACGATAATAGTTAGATCGAGAAATGGGCAGTATTTAGAATCATTGTTTGCTTTATTAAGTTTCAGTTCTTGTGGGTAAATGAGGTCGACATAGTCTAAAAATTGGGGATTGTCAATAGTAAGGATATCATCGATATACCTGCTGTTATCGTTGAAAATTGAAATTAGTTGATCACTGTTTTGTATGGTTCCATCCTTAAGTTTTTTTCATAAAGTCTCGTTCGTAACAGAACAGGAAAAGATCTGCAATGAGAGGTGCAGAGTTTGTACCCATGGGAATTCCAATGACCTGTTGATAGACGATGTTGCCGAAACGAACAAAAATGTTGTCCAGCAAAAGATTCAGTGCCCTAATCATGTCATTGCATGTCCATGAACAATGATTTTTGCAAGTGATGTTAGAGAAGAATCCTTGCTTTTTGTTACAACAAATGAATTGTAGACCAGAAAATGTGAAAGACCATTTAATAAGTTGTCCCAATTTCGATTTAATCAATTTATGTGGAAGGGTTGTATAAAGTGTAGAAAAATCATAACTGTCAATAGACGAAACCCTAAATGACCGGAAAGTAAAAAAACAGTGAATACATCAATGGAAACAAACCACATTTAATAACCCTATACTTTTTTTAACAAATGACACATCATTTACATATATTCAGCACGTACAAAGTTAGTAAGAACGCTCTTTTATCTCCAGTGTCATATTCGCTGCGATTGTGACTTCACTCTTAAAATACTTGAAATCCTACAGTTTCACCATTTATTTGCCTTGCACTATGTCATATGTTTTAAATCCTCAAAAATCAATGTTTTATATCCTCCTACCATGCTTGTTTTAGTCTGATTCCTTGTTGTAGAAATATTAACGCGAAAAATATATTTAGAGTATAAGTGTTTCAGTAGTTTAAAATGAAACAATTGGGTCAGCTATTTGATTCAGCTGAATTTGTCTGCGTTTAAAAAATACTTCATACAGAACGCAGAAAAATACAGTATCATAAAGGCGGTGTAAACCCCACAAAAAATGAAGGGGAGACAAAGACACCAATGGGAAATCAAACCAGTGCTTTAGGCCTTATAAAACTTACTATGAGATATGAGTAAAACTCACTGTTGAAGGCCTCATGGTGACTTAAGGATGAAGAACAACAATAAAAGCGTTGTTCCATTGCTTCGTTCTACCATGTATTTGTAGAGATTTTGTCTCATGTACCTTTACTCCATATCCTTTAATTGATTATCACTTACTAGATTCTGAAATTTTTCGATTACACTTTTCCCCTGATATCCCGGCAGGTTATTGAATTACTGACTGGCACCCAATTCGTATTGAAACGATCGAACGCCGATCAAGTGATATTTCTCTTATGTCTGGGCATTCAAAGCCATGTTTAATTGTTGACAATTCTTTCAATAAATTGTATACTAATGCATATACGTAAGTAATAGAGGGTATCTAAAGGATATTCGTATGTGTCTGTTAAATTGGCTTTAGGATCCAGTGACCTTATACATGCATACTGGTCTCTAACTGATTCTGCTGATGTTTACTGAAATACATGTTGATTCTTTACCAAACTCTTCCGGAAGTTTTGAGTTTGAGTTTTCTTCCGTAGTGCGACAGTGTTTTATCAGTAGACTAGGCTCCTTGGGCTAGCCGACATCTTAGCGGTGAGCACTCCTTGACCCATCTGGCAAAATTACGTTTTCTCCCATTTCCTTTTCAAGACTGTGGTTATGGAGTTAGTAGTCTACCTGTTTAGGGTTTTATTCGTATGTTTATTATACTATAGGGAGATGGGACGGAGAAATGGGAGGTTTGAATACCCATAAACCGGTTTTACTCTACCACGGGTTTTTGCTAGTTCTGGTACCAAGTCCGGTTGTCCAGAGTTCCTATCGTTATTTACGTTTGTCTTTGGTCTTTTTTTTTCTTGTGCAGTTCCTTCTTACATTGTGGCATGTGACTGTGTTTTTCGGCCATTATAGGTATTTCATGCAATCCTTTTTATTCTATACGTGATGGGTACAAAACAAATCTATTTTAATAATGATGGACCCAACGTTTCGGCCAGTACGGCCTTCTTCTAGGGGCAACCGGGACAGAAAAATGGAAAAGGGTGTGGAGGATACAAGAGAAGACTGCCGACTAACATGTAACGAAAATCACTGGCCGAAACGTTGGACACAGTTTCCTTTTAACCCGTTTTGGATATTTTAGCTGTTTTAGTGTGTATATTTTTGTTTAATTTTACCTTTTAATTGTGGCCTATCTGACCATTTTTACTATCTAAAAATATTTCTGTAATAAAATGTAAGGACAAACATAAGTTTTACCTCTAGATACTACAAGTTCATTACCAAATCTATATTGATCCGTTTTACTTTTTGAAATATATATTGAAAAATAATTATCATGAAATATGACATCTTTACAATGAGTATTACTAAGCTCGTCATATCGTAAAAAAGCACAAAAACATAAGACAATGATGGTAAAATCGCGAATAACTGTTAAATCAGTGGATTCGTTGTATTTTGAACACAATTCTATAATTAAATCGGATGTGATGTGGTCTTTTTTCACTTTTGGTTTACGGGGTTGTCTTTTTGACGACTCAAGAAGACTGGAAATGAACGAGTTAACTGTAGGGTCGCGTAGTCCTTGAGTACTGTGTGCCCATTTTATACCAAACACTGCGGATTGTACGACACTATAAGATGATCCTAAATCTAACAAATATGTCAAGTATAAAGCTACGTGAATAGGAGTCGCTGGAATAGCATTTCCACCTTCGTTACGAATGAATTGTTCCCACTTTTTAAAAGCATAATAATATTTAGTATTCGTACTGCTACTTCGTGACTGCAACAAGTAATCTTCCATTTTCTGTCCAAGATTATATAATAAAGTTGAAGAAGTACCACTTCTCAATATTTCTGACTGGATGGAACTGCTTAGACCGATACCTGTTACAATAAAAATATACAATTTGAATCTAATTTTCAAAGCTATCATATCAAAATCGGATTTTGAAGCCCCAAAAATACCGTTTCTGCACCTTCTCCTTTTTACTGAATGTACAGGCAGGTTCTTAGTGTCTACAACGAAATTCTCAAATACATTTACCCCTGTATGTAATAAAGGCCAATAAGGGGCCGATTTCCACAGTGGTATAATAAGTGTGCCAGTGGATTTTTCTTGTTTCATTTTTTGTACGCACTTCGAAACTACAGAAGGTAGGGGAACAATCCAGTTGTTTTCTCTACCCCAGTGCTGACAAAAAGCATCTATTCCCGTTGTACCTGGACACCAATGTTTTGAATTAAACAATGCGCATTTTTATTATAAGCTGACGCAAATCGATCAACTGTGTGTGGTCCCCATAAATCATTCAAATATGAAAAGGTATTTGGGGTTATTTCCCAGTCATCACAATCGACAGATTTACTTATTTGATCTGCTTTCTTGTTTTCATTTCTAGGTATCCATTGAGGTAATAATTTGACATTGTGCAAGTTACAAATATTTGCTATCTTAAGAGCAATTTGTTGTAGATCCCATTTTCTACTGCCTTTATTGATTATGTGTACAATGTTTTGATTGTCTGTGTACCATTTAACCGTTTGATTTTGTAATCTATTCAGTAAATCTAAAAGTACTCTATGTATGGCCTCTAATTCTCTCCAAGTGGAGCTATATAACCTTTCTAAATTGTTCCAAGATCCCCCTGACCTCATTATCATCAAGGCTAACAACATAGCCTCCGTATCCTGTGCCCGAAGCATCACTCTAAATTATACAAGTGTTTTGTTCAACTATACTCAAATCTCTGCCATTCAGTATGGCTGTGTTTTCCTTCCAGAAAACCAGTTCATCAAAAGCTTCACTGTTCAGAATAACAAGAGCATCCCAACTTGCTCTTGTCAAAAGACAGTCGTACACACTTCTTGTACGTAATCTCACAACTGGGCCCATAGCCCCTTGCATCGATATTATTTGTCCAATAATCGAAGCCAAAAATCTGGCTGTGACCTTAATTTCACCTTTGCAAATCTTGTTCATAACAACCTGTATTGTTTCGGCCAATTTTGATAGTCTTTTGTCAGTACGTATTTCTCCATGTTCCACACTAAACCTAACCAAGTCATCAGTGGACTAGGTACCCAGTCGCACTTCTCTTCAGCGATAAGAAAACCT
>MJUU01020031.1:79306-91241 GCA_002080025.1 Modiolus philippinarum
GCTTTGAAAAATGGGGGTCCATGTGCTTAATTTAAAGCTACAGAGAGAAAACTGGCATTTTTTATCGCTACAAATGAGCATTCTCGGTTTTGGCGCGAAATGACGTTACATTATATTTTGCTTGGAAAAACGTCGTAAACTTATGTTTTCTCGCTTATTAGTGTTGCGAAAAATAGGACAGAATTTAATTTCATTAAACAGGAAATAAAAGACATCAAACAGAACAGAGAATTGATCCTGTGATTAATGATTACTTGCGTCTGAAGATATTCACAAAGATCAGTCGAATACAACTCGACCCTTCTAGCGACTTTGTGATGATTTCCCTTATGTCGCTGTTCAAGTATATAGATCAATATAGAGTGACCAATTTCCTGGTTTCACCTATCGACTTTTTATAAAAAAAAATCAGAATTCATTGTATGTTGTGCTGGTTTAATTTAAGGGGTTGGGTAGGAGGGTTTTGATCCCGATTTCCACAGAAAAGAATGTACGATTCCCCCAGTCATCCCGAAAAATAAAATTGACCGAATTCCGTTCCTGATAATTGTTTTTCCCCGAATTCTCTGTGAAATAATTGGCCTTTCCGGAAAAAGATCATACCGACCCTTAATTATCATGCATATTGTCGTGATAATGCATCTTCAATATCATACTCGCGCTTATTATATATTGATAATACATTGTCACAGCATTTTGTATTTAACCCGTGAAATAGAAAAAAGAAGGGAAACGGGGAATGTGTCAAAGAGACAACGACGCAAAGGGGAGTAATAACAACTCAAAGTCACCATAAGATCTTCAATGAACGGTGAGAAAACCCCATACACAACGGCAGGTCGGAGTCGGCCCTGAATAAAGAGTAATCAAGTTCTGCGAAATAAACATCATCCTAGACTCCTATAGACATAAAGTAAACTAACTAGAAAAAAGACAAGACACACAAAGGCTTAATAAACTTCCTGACTTAGGACAGGCGCAAACCTGCTGCGGCGGGGTTAAACTAGTTTTATTGGGACCAAACCTTCCCCCTTCAACCAATGTGATAATCAAAAAACAATCGTAACAACAGTAAAATTCAGTTGGCAACAGGACTGAGTCAATTGTGAAAAATGAAACTGAAAGAACTAAATATACGGACATAAACACCATATGATGGCGCTAATGGAACATCGCCATTCAGAAATGGATAATTGACTATGAGAAAAGAAAAATCGTCCCTTTTATCATAAATTTTAGTATTGTGATATAAAAAAAAACCGATTTTCACGGGATTTTTAATTGAATTTTCAAAGGATCCCCTGAAAACTCCGTGAAATTGCCCTGAAAATTGATTCTATTGTAAACGATGCCGTTGGAAAAAATGATTCTATTGGAAACGATGCCGAAAGGAGATGTTTGCTTTCAGGTTTCAATTTAAGAAGTATGTCGAATCTTGTGTTGCCACGTTCCCTATTTCGTCATGAGCAATTCATATTTAACCACATTAATTTTATCATAGATTTATTTTACATGCTTTTCTTGCTTCGGTATTCGTTTGCCGATGTATTCACTGACAGTAACCTGTCCGCAATTCGCGAAGTCCGGTGATTTATGACGTCGCGCTCTAATCTGTGACGTCGCGAAAACAACATTCCAGATCCGGCGATGTTATTATCTGCCCTTGGTACTGTATCGTATCCCCTTAAGACAGTATTTTTCGCGCTATTCTATGAAACGCAGAAAAATATATTTCCTTACATTTACCTTAATTTACAAACGTGGGAAAACGTAAGAGACGTTGTTTGGAATCTTGCCCTCCCTCGAGGAAGAAACTTCCCATATGGAAACTTTGGTTATGTAAGTCTTTCTCGTAATGTTGGAGGGTTAAAGAGTATGACGCATCAATAACCATAATGACACTTGGAAACCCATTATGACACACAAGTATTCGTTGGGCAACAAGATTACTTGTGTCTGTGGTATCAGTTAATTATTGTTATTATTGTAAAGTCACATAAAATTTGCATATTCTAACTTTTATAAATAAATGTAAGTAAAAATTCTACGAAAGTATGTCTTTCTCCAAGATGCAAAGGACCAAACTATCCTCTTTAAAATTTTGGCCAATTTGTATTTGCACCAAAGGCAAATCGAAATTATTACAAACCAACAAGTTTGAAAGCTTTCGACAGTTGAGAATATTGTCCCTAAAATCTGCTTAAATTGCATACTGTATTTGTTAGACTTTAGATGTGGTTTAAGATCTTTCACATTTTCAATTCTGCTATGAATCAAATGAATCAACAGCAGTAGAATACCGAAGGAGCAAGGGAAGTGATGACCTCAAAAATCGAAGTCCGAAGGCATGGCAAAAACGGCAACAGAGAAAAACAAAAACAAGAACGTGAGACAGCTACAATGCACAGAAACGAAAAAGACGACATTAAGAATTGATGAGATGCAACAAATCGAGTTGATACCGGAATTTCTATTACCTTCTGTCACACCAATCGTACCCATGTTGATAACACTATATCAGCTCTAGCTCCTATGGCCATATCAGCCTGGGTATACTGATAACATTATTTGACTTCTGGATTTATTACAAGTGCAAAACATAACAGAATAGTCCTAAAACACGGGTACCAAATCTCACAACGCTTGACATTTTGTAACTGTGTAATGATTAAAATAATGAATTAAAAACCATTTCTTTATATTTTTACTTTTCCCCGTTTTTAATCCCCAAAATGCTAATTTTTTCTATTTTACCAAATGTTTTGAATTGCCGACATACTCGAGAAATATGGCTTTCCTCCGTTTTATCAATGTTTTGATAACCCTAAAAAGGGGAAAATCCTACAAAAAATGCTAAATTACGTATATCGAAAATAAAGCCATGTTCTATTTCCTTTTAATTATTTTTTTTGTAACTCCAGTTTTCAAACTGTTATGTTTTCCTTCATTCGGTACATATATTGTCGAAAGAACTAATAGTTAAAACACATCAAAAATAAAATCAAGACAATTTTCTTGACAACAGTAGTTTATTTTTATCTAAACGGTGAAGAGTTGAAAGCTTTATTTTCGCAAACTGAAAGAAGCTTTTGACTCGAGCTACTGCACATTTGTGCATACCATCCCGCAATTCCATTGAGAAAATTATAACTGCAACATTCCCAAGTACCAGTAGAACCAGGAAAAGGTTCAAAAGGTAGCCAATTCGTGTAAGTCTCGTTTAGGAAACGTTCATCAAGCCATCTCCAGTTATCGGATGATCCCTCTTGCCACGAACAACCGAACCAAAATTCTTGAAATGAACCTACAATACAGCAGTGTAATGGATGAAATTACAAAAGGACTTTTTCACATAAACAGTGTTTAATATTACATAATATAAATACTATAAGTGTGTATAACATGAATCAAAACTAGAAAATAATACGTAAAGGTTGATATTCTTTATGATTTGAATTACAAAATTAAAAGTATTCAGCTTCCATTCAAATTGCTATAGCTGTACTTAAACTTTTCGGATAGAACTGGGTCGAAATTGTTTGGAATTGACTGGTCAAAATTATTTCAGTTAGGACTTTCTTTTGTATTCCTTCAAATATACAAGTAACTGCAAGACAACGTTGTAATGCCCAAGATGATTTTGGCTTTATTTTCAACCATGGGAATTCATATTTTACAAGAATTGAGACACCATGAAGAACACAAAACTATTAAACAAAATTTAAACAGAATTTGTGTCAGGTATACGGTAAACATACGCCGAAAAAAATGGAAAAAGAGAAAATTCTGTAATCAAAAATTAAAAAAAAAACAGCACTTTAGTTCATTTTTAAAAATTACAAAGACAAACCAAATGACAAAATGAACAAGAACACAACAAAACTAAACCACTAGCATTACATAACCCCTTCAAAAACTGGAGGTATCGCAAGGGGCTCCGGAATAGTAAGCACCTTGATCTTATCCAAGCGTGGAAAAGTCCGGATTTGTCATAGTCGGTGTTTGTCAGTTATGTAATATACTCTGAATCTACTCAAAGATATCTTTTCTCATTTTTGAAAAAGAAACATTGTAACGATTTGAAAAACTATGGTGACACCGTGAAACTTCTGTAGTTACAATTGCATCGGTGATTGAACATAGCCTTGGTGTATAAGTATTTGAGACAGTAACTTCGCTCTGTTGACAAAACCGCTGAACAAACTACAGGCAGGAAAAAAGCGAATGAGATGTGAATGTAGGTGCCATATGCATTGGATGTGGACATATCACTGCTAAAAAAAGGAAAGTTCACCATAGGAAAGTTGAAATCGCGTTTGTTGTAAATTTTTGTTTTCAGACGTCCAGAGTTATCAATATAGATGTATAAGTCCAGGTAAGCTATAAGTCAGTGGTCTCTTTTATTTTTGAGTTCATTTTGGTATATATAATAAAAGTTATCCTTAAATTGAAGAGTTTCAATGAAAAAGACATAATCGATATTACGGAAACTGTAATGAAATGACTTGACTCGCTTATTGTTTTTTTATGCCCCCGCGACGACAAGTCGGGGGGCATATTGTTTTACCCTCGTCCGTCCGTCCGTCTGTCCGTCCGTCCGTCCGAGGGGGTACATGGTTTGTCCGCGCAACTCCTCCTACAGTTTTTTACTAGAAAGTTTTTATTTTGCAGATCATTTGTACATATATTGAAGATGTGCATGTGATAAGGATTTTGATTTTGGTGCTATTTTATCAAAAATATATATGTTGAACTTAGTCATTTTTGGTGATTTTTCATAGAGGGTACATAGTTTGTCCGCGCAACTCCTCCTACAGTTTTAATGCTAGGATGTTTTTATTTTGCAGATCATTTGTACCTATACTGAAGATGTGCATGTGGTAAGGATTTTCATTTTGGTTAATTTTTGTCAAAAATATACATTGTTGAACTTTTTTAGTGATTCTGTGATAGGGGTACATAGTTTGTCCGCGCAACTCCTCCTACAGTTTTGATGCTAGAAAGTTTTTAAATTACAGATCTTTTGTACCTATATTGAAGATGTGCATGTGGTAAGGATTTAGATTTTGGTGCATTTTTGGCAAAAATATACATTGATGAACTTAGTCATTTTTGGGGTGATTTTGTAATAGAGGGTACATAGTTTGTCCACGCAACTCCTCCTACAGTTTTGATGTAGGAAGTTTTTATTTTGAAGATCATTTGTACTTATATTGAAGATGTGCATGTGGGAAGGATTTAGATTTTGATGCATTTTTAAAAAAAAATACACATTGTTGAACTTAGACATTTATTGGATGAATTATTAATACAGGGTACACAGATTGTTCAAACAATCCTCCTAGAGTTTTGAGGCTAGGAAGCTTTTTGCAGTTCATTTGTACCTATATTGAAGATGTGCCTGTGGTATGTATTTTGATTTCTGTTCATTTTTTTTTCTCAAAAATATACATTGCTCAACTTTTAATTTTTTTGTGATTTAGTAATAGAGGGTAAATAGTTAATCTGTGCAACCTAGAATAACATGTGTTTAGCGGGGGCATCATGTGTCATACAGACACAAATATTACTAAAAAATCCCAAGTTGATTCAACCTTGCGCGGGGGCATGTCATCCTCTAGTTTTCTGATCTAGTTCTTGTACGAACTTGGTTTCATTCGAATATAGAAACGAATCGGCTTAAAGTGGCACACAATTAGTCCCCATAAGCATACCTATTGTCTACTGGAATAATTGTCCTCTTAGATTCAGTGTGATGTTTAACAAAATAACCACAGACAACCTTTCCGAGACCGAAAGGCCGGATGAGTTTGATTTGTGCATCATCAAATAATTTTTGTCAATTCATCAAATCTTACTCTCTACAATTTTAAATTAAAATACCTGTTAAATTAGTCACAGCATTTAAGGCATAAGTATCCCTTTTTTCAGTATCCAGTATCATTAAACGCCCGTTCCCTTCTCTAATACACCTAGCCAAAGCATATACATAAGTCCGTCCATCATCATAAACTCTTACACATGAGTCGACTGCTTCCACATAGTCGTATCCTGGAACACTGCAAGTTTCTGCAAAATAGAAGATTGATTAATATTTGTACAATAAACATGTTGACAAAGTAAGTGAGAACTAAACAGACAGTCTAAAACGAACAATCCAAGGACAATGGCACCATCGGAAAACAAAGAAACAGACATAATATGAGCACGGCATAGAAAAGAAAAATGGAGAAACACATATATACAAAAATGAAAACACGGGCCCAATAGAAAAACCATGGGCGAGATCAGGTGCACCGATAGAGTAAGCATCTCCTGCCTCTTATAAGACACTCGCCTCGGTGAACATGTCAACTCCGGTAAAAAAAGTCAAATCCGATAGAGGAAAATCAGATTTTAGTGGCAAAGAGAAAAATATGTTGTCATCTGGGAAACAGATACCCCATAGTGGTCCACATAATGGTGATATCGACCCTAAAACTTCTGTATATTGAGGACTTCAAGTTATGGGTAACATACCCTTGCTAAAGTAACCTATTTGTAAGCCCGAGCTCTATCAAGGTAGTCAATGTATCAACCACAGTCCCTTGCGTAGCGAATGAGCTTGGAGATAAAATGTTGTACTGGAGTATTTCGCCATTTTAGATCCATGTTTTATGCTTGAGTTTCCTTAATAACAAGGGGTATATACATCTTAAATTGTAAATTAATGCTTTATATATATATGACTGAAACACCAGAATCTATTTGAGATTTATAAGTAAGAATGGTGTACAATCATTTGAATAACTAAATACCTAAGTTACTGTTAATTTATTTTCTGTATATGCGCATTTCGACAACTTATGTCTCTTCAGTGCAGATAAAATCTAAACTTTTGGAAGACCATAAAGTCAAAGATGTTTAAAAACTGATACGAAAAAAATAACCAATATGATCTAAATTTAAAGCCAATATCAGCTAAGGACAGAGCTTTGCGTGAGGGAGATTCTCCTTAGTTTTCAACATAATTTACAAAAATTTAGATATTGCAATGTTTCAAATAGTATCGGCTTTCGGGTCAGCAAGATTTAAACAAAGGAGACAATTTAAAGATATCACTACCATAACTTATTAAGAAAATATTTTCGGTTGACTCCCACTTTAACTTCTGTTTTTCAAAAAGTTCAATACTAAGGTTAGAGGTATGTATATATAAAATGAATAAAAATTATATCTGATGTAACTTTAATAATTTGGAAAAATTATTATTTTAAAACTAAATATTCCACATTTTCGTTGAAAGGGTGAACGTTTAGGGGTACCCTTTACAAGCAGTAAAAAACATTCGGGTCCTTCGATTTTCTTATTGTCATACGACCGAAAACAAAAATGAGGTCATATAATGGTATGATACTGGCGGCGTCGTCGTCGTCGGCATCTGTAGACACTTCGTTTCCGTGCAATAAATTAAGTTCTGGTTGACCAATCCTTATAAAATTTTAACACAATGTTCCTTGGCACAAAGGAAAAGGCTAGGATTGGCATTGGGTATTGTAGCCCCGCCCGTTTCTGAAAAAAGGGCCAAATTGGTTGTTTTCATATATAAGTTGTTAAATAATTATTATTTATCAAATTTTGTTGGGGTTTCTTTCAGTGTGCTCCTTATTAAATTTCCAATTAGTAGTATGGAACGGATTTCACTTCGCATGTACCGTTCATGAGATAAATGGGGCCCTAACAGGGGAATCTCAAAATATAATCCGATTTCGGTGCAGTTTGTGCTATGGACTAATTATGAAATATTAATGCAGCGCTTTCATTCTTTCCTTCCCCAGCTATGAGGGGCCGAACAGGGTCAAAAAGGCAAATATGCAGCTTACCTAAAAAGTTTCATTTTTATCAGATTTCGATTGGATATTTTTTCCTTGGATTCCTCTTGATATAAACTTTCAGTATAATGTCAACAGATTTGGCAGAGCTCTTACCGTTTCTGAGCTACAAAGGGTCAAAGGGGCCAAAATCGCAATTTTTCTAAGTATGTTTAATCATTATTTTTCATCGGAATTGGATGTAATTTTTTTCTTTGGATT
This sequence comes from Modiolus philippinarum, assembly GCA_002080025.1. Lineage (NCBI taxonomy): Eukaryota > Metazoa > Mollusca > Bivalvia > Mytilida > Modiolidae > Modiolus > Modiolus philippinarum. The sequence goes on from MJUU01020031.1 coordinate 87,379, forward strand.
CCTCTTGATGCAAGCAGTTGATAGTATGTCACACAATGTGGCGTAGCATTTTCCGTTTCCGAGGTACAAGGATTCTAGGGGGCCACAAGTGAAATTTTTAGAAATACGTGAAATCTTTATTTTTCATCGCATTTTTTTTTCTTTTGATTCCCCTTGAAATAAGCTTTTGGTAATATGTCAATGGATTAAGCGTAGCTCTTAATGTTTCAGAGCTACAAGGGGTCAAAGGGGCTAAAATTGAAATTTTTCGAAATAAGTGAAATCTTTATTTTTTATCAGATTTTGATGGGGTTTTTTCTTTGGATTCCTGTAGAATCAATGTTTCGGTAGAATGTCAATGGATTTGGCATAGCTCTTTCCGAAATAAGTGAAATCTTAATTTTTCATAAGATTTCATTTAATTTCTTTGTTTGTTTTAGAGTCCTCTTTCTTCTTGCGCCGCTTTTAGCTTACCTTTTCCTTTACTCGTATGACGCTTATTTTTTTTGCAAGGGCTTATTCAAAGAAAACAAAAACATTAAGCCCAGTCCTTTAATTTAAGCTTCCGCTACATAGACGATGTACTTTCTTTGATAATCCTAAATTTAAGGAGTATTTACATCAGATCTATCCCAATGAGCTTGAAATTAAAGAAACAACTGAAACACTTACTTCAGCTTCGTACCTAGTTCTTTTATTGTATATTGACGAAGATGGACGTTTGAAATCTAACCTATATGACAAGCGTGATGATTTTAATTTCCCAATAGTGAACTTTCCTTTTCTAGCAGCAATATACCTAACTCTCCAGCCTATGAAGTGTACATTTCACAGTTGATTCGAGCGTCGAGCGTGTAGTTTGTACAGTAATATTTTGAACAGAGCAAAAACACTGTCCCAAAAGATGCTTAATCAGGGATTTGTTCAGCCTATGTTAATTTCATCCCTCAAGAAATTCTATGGCGGTCACCATAACATCATTGAAAGGTATGACGTGTCAGTATCCAAAAGGAAAGTGGACATTTTCACCCGTATTTGACTACCGGCTTTGAAATTTTCCTGGATTGATTCACTCACAGTGTGACGGGTGCTCTTAACAGAGCAGGACATGCTTACCCTTCCGGAGCACCTGATGTCACTCTCAGTTTCACTGGAGTTCACACTGTGAGTGCCTTTGTTTTGAATGTTGTGATTTCTATTTCTGTGCTTTGAATCTGTCTAACGTCATTGCTTTCTGTGTCTAACGTCCTTGTTTTCTGTGTCTAATGTCATTTTTTTCTGTGTTCCCGTTTTGGCCATGTCTTTGGACTTCGATTTTTGTAAATTTCACCCCTTTTTTCCTTCGGTATTCTACAACGTTGTTTCTGTAAGCTTTTGGTGGTATGTCAAAAGATTTTGCGTAACTCTAGAGGTTTCTTAGCTATAAGGGGTCAAATGGGCTGAATTGCAATTTTCAAAATATGTAAAATCGTTTTTATTGGATTTTATTGGGGTTTGTTTCTTCGGATTCCTCTTATCATATAGCTTAAGTAGTATGTTAAGCAATTTGACATACCTCTTACTATTTAAGATACATGTTAGGAATTTTAAGGGGCTAATTTTCATTTTCCTTAGTTTGTGTGCAGCTAAATACTGGGTCAAGCTCTTTATTGTGACGATTTAATTACAGTATCAAGCTCTTTACTTTGTCCTAATTCGTTTGTAATTACGCTCGCTCAAATTTCAGTGTACGACATCATGTTACGCTCGTTGTAGCCCTTTATTTTTTAAATTAGATTAAATCAGTAAATTGCAAAACATACCACATTTTATAAATTTTGGTTAAAACCAAGACCATAAACTCAAAGATGTTTAAAAAGTGATAGAGAACAAATAACCAATATGATCTAAATGTGAAGCCAAAATCAGCTAAGGACAAAGCTTTGCATGAGGGAGATACTCCTTACTTTTCAAAAAATTCACAAAAATTTAAATATTGCAAGGAATTCACTACTGGGCTGGTGAATACCCTAAATGTTTTGATTTGATCTTCACTGGAGAGACATAAGTTGTCGAAATGCTTAGGGGTATATTTTGGTCATAACAAAACTGAATGTCAGAAATTAAATTTTGATAAACAGTATTCTAAAGCGGAAAAAATTGTAAATGATTGGAACGAGAGAAATTTGACTATGATAGGAAAGATAACAGTTGTCAAGTTACTTATTCTTCCAACTGTCATCTACTTAGCATCAGTCACAGATATAAACAAAGAACATATTTTAAAATTTAAGAAGCTGGTTTTCAACTTTAATTGGGATGGAAAGCATGAAAAAGTAAAAAGAACAGTTTTGTGTTCTAATTATAGTGAAGGGGTTTTAAAAATGATAAATATTGATATATTTATCGATTCAGTATATTTCAACTGGGTTAAAAGATTAACAAGTTGTGAAGAAAAATTATCAAGTTGGAAGATAATTCCAATGTTTTACTTTGAAAAATTCGGAAAAAATTTTCTGCTCTTTAAAATGAATGTAGACAAATTACAAAGTATTGCTAAATTGGATGAAACAATGCCAGATTTTTACCCCCAAAAAATGTTAAATGTATGGATAAAACACAAACTTGAAACTAATAAAAAAGCTCCTGTTAACTTTAAAGAAATCAGACAACAAATAATATGGAGAAGTAAGTATGTTAAATTTCAGGGAAAAAGTCTTATTTTTAAAGAGTGGATAAGAATATTATGTCATTTATGTTAACGGTATAATTAACTTTGAAGGTGTTATCTCACAAAATGTTATTCTGGAGAAAATATCTTCAAAAGTTAATTGGTTCAGTGAATATTCAAAATTAGTTTAAGCAATTCCAAAACATTGGCTGAACATACTGAAAAACGACGAATCTATAAAAACTAAGGTCCAAACTAGTGCAATGATGTATATTTCTGATAAAAATGGAAAACATTACAATTTAAAAGATATTTCGTCGAATCAAATTTATAAAATATTGGTAACATTCGATTGTGAAAAACCAGTTGGGTTTTCGAAATGGATAACCCCTTTGGGTGATTTTAATCTTCAATACAAAATCAGAGATACTCTTCATTTTAATTATACGTAGTTAAAAGACAACAAATTAAGAATATTTAAATGGAAGTTATTACACTATATTTTACCATGTAAACAGCTTTTGTCAATATGGAAATTAGCCGAAAATCCAATATGTGATTTATGTAATGAAATAGAAACGTATGATCATTTTTTCATAAAATGTAAATATTTCAATGTATTCTGGAATAAAATCAAATTGTTGTTTAGGAAACTTCATATTGGACACCACGTGATTAATTTAAAAACAATGGTATTTGGATATAAAATTACATAAGAATAATATTTTGGATTTAATTTTATTTTGACTTTAGTATTATATACCATTCACAGGTCGCATTATGTTTCAGATAGAAAAGCAAAACAAATTGATACTTTTTCTTTATGTAGAACAGAATTTATCAAAAGGAAATACGATTTCGATAATAAAACGTTAAATTCTGATTATTATTTGAAAAAAAAAACATTACTTTTTCTGGAATATGAGTATTTAATAACAATAGAACTTTATATGTATATATATAGTGATTTCATGTCTCAGATTGAATATTGCATAACATGTTGAAATTTACAGGGGAATGCTGTACCCTATAAATATTTGTTAACAGCAATTAGTGCAATAAACGTTTTGTTATGTTAAAAAAAGTTGTCGAAATGGCCATATGCAGAAACACAAAATTAACTTCTGTATTTTTTTTTATTTATTATTACTGGGCCGATGCAGTTTCTGGTAGACTGTTCGTCCCTGGGGGTATTAGTAGTTAATACCCTTTTTGGGTGCACATTTTCCGAAAA
>MJUU01020031.1:91874-104246 GCA_002080025.1 Modiolus philippinarum
CAAATTAAGAGTATTTAAATGGAAGTTATTACACTATATTTTACCATGTAAACAGCTTTTGTCAATATGGAAATTAGCCGAAAATCCAATATGTGATTTATGTAATGAAATAGAAACATATGATCATTATTTCATAAAATGTAAATATTTCAATGTATTCTGGAATAAAATCAAATTGTTGTTTAGGAAACTTCATATTGGAGACCACATGACTAATTTAAAAACAATGGTATTTGGATATACAATTACATAAGAATAATATTTTGGATTTAATTTTATTTTGACTTTAGTATTATATACCATTCACAGGTCGCATTATGTTTCAGATAGAAAAACAAAACAAATTGATACTTTTTCTTTATTTAGAACTGAATTTATCAAAAGGAAATACGATTTCGATAATAAAACGTTAAATTCTGATTATTATTTGAAAAAAAACATTACTTTTTCTGGAATATGAGTATTTAATAACAATAGAACTTTATATGTATATATAGTGATTTCATGTCTCAGATTGAATATTGCATAACATGTTAAAATTTACAGGGGAATGCTGTACCTATAAATATTTGTTAACAGCAATCAGTGCAATAAACGTTTTGTTATGTTAAAAAAAAAGTTGCCGAAATGGCCATATGCAGAAACACAAAATTAACTTCTGTATTTTTTTTTATTTATTATTACTGGGCCGATGCAGTTTCTGGTAGACTGTTCGTCCCTGGGGGTATTCACTAACACAGTAGTCAGTACTTCAGTGCTGACACACACAAAAAAAAACGATTTAATTTGGAAACTTGCAATATCTAAATCTTAGAAAAAATTTGTGTAAAACTAAGGAGTATCTCCCTTTTGCAAAGCTCTGTCCTTAACTGATTTTGGCTTTTCGTTTGGATTATATTCAACCAATTATACCTAAAAATCATACGTAGAGGAGTTCGGCTCCGGATTGGGAGGATCCATGAATTTGTATTATAAAAAAAACATGTTCTGAAAACGCAGAGCAAACATTACTCCACATTTTCCGATTTTTTTTTTCAATAGAAATTCGTTGGTCTTTATAACGCGGAGCTGATGTCCTCCGTGTCCGGTTTTGGGGTATGATCGGGGTGATATTGGTAATTTGTTCTGTCAGCTTTTATACATCTTTCGGTTAATGGTCTTCCAAATGTTTTGATTTTTCTTCACTGAAGAGACATAAGTTGTTGTAATAGCAATATGGAGAAACTAGAATTTACAGTGACTTCGGTATTTTGTTATTGAACAACATATTTCTTGGAAATAATTTCATTAAATATATTGGAATTGAATAACAATCTTAAAACAGATGGTCAGCGTGATATTTTACTCTTGAAAATAAATCGTAAAAAAAAATGAAAACTATCAGCTGAGTTTTACAGAATCAAATTGTCACTTAATATGTGTTTTTAACTTTCCACAAGTAATGTATTTCTAGGAAATAATTCCTGTTCGCTTTATCTCAAAACTATGGCGTTAGAGGTACTAAAATACTTCTTGAAGTGAGACAAGAAGTCACAAAACAAAAAAAGGTAATGACTAGGACATATATATAAAAAATAAAAGTAAATATTGCCTGGAGCGCATCATTTTACAGGAGTCCAGGATTTCAATTGACTATAAATAACCCTTGCTAGTATTATTCCCGCGTTTTTTATTTGCGAGTATCTTCTATCACGTCTGCGTTCATCAAAGGGAGATAACTCTTTGGATTACAAATGCTTTTCGAGTTGCTAGGCAAATCATTTGTTGCTAGGTGTCTTATATCACTTCCGCGATCATAATGGGACTCCATGCAAAACGCACGAATAGTACTAGCAAGAGTTATCTCCTTTCCAAACTATGAACACGTACGTGATAGAAGACACCAACAGAAATACAATACAATGACAACTACCGAAAACAACCAAAAGACCATACCCGAGTCATTCCGACTAGAGAAAATACCCGACTTGTAGTCTACAACTGGTAAAATACACCGATTCCGGTCGCGCTTGCGCACTGTTTAAGTAATTATACAAGAACCCTGCTTGTGCTGTTCCAACACGTCATTTCCTGTTAAAATGGCAGCTTACATGAGACACACACCTACTTTCGGTCATACATGCGTCATATACTTAAGTTATACAAGACCCTTGCGACGTCATATGGTGATCCATGTCGTCATTTCCGATTTAAGTGGCCGATTAGGGCTTCCAATAGAAACACTTCCTGGATACAGTCACTTCCGGTCGCGCATGCGCGATCCAATACTTACACACAAAACCCGTGTTGGGTCACGTGCTGTTCCAACGCAACGTGTCATTTTCAGTTAAAATGGCCGAATAGGGCTTCTATTTGGGCTACTTCCGGTTGTGCATGCGCAATGAAACAATGTTGCATATCCGATCGCGAGACTTCCGCTTCTAGTCGCGTGATTTTTGGTTTATGTCACTTTCGGTAATGTTACTTACGGACCACTTGGCAAATCCGCTCTGAAAACCTCCTATATACTACCACTCCGACATAAGAGTTGGTAGATATGTATATGTTATCGGGCTCTTGACAGCTATGTATCGTAAAATATCATCCCGTGAGCCAGAATATGAAGCACAGGGGCGAGTGAGCGTAGCGAACGAGCCCCATGCTTCATATTCTGGCGAGCGGGATGATATTTTATAATACTTCAGCTGTCAAAAGCCCGTTAACTTGTTTATCATCCTTCATTTTGTATTTTAGATTTGTACCTTTAGAACTTACTTTTCAAATTCTCCCAAAGTCACGCGGGAAATTCGACATACACGTTATTCTCGCCTTGTGAGAAATTTTTAGGTGCATAAAACATGTTTTGTAGTTTTTAAGCATTTTATCACCAAACGTTTTGTAACCGGATGAATATTTTAACCGAAGTACTCGAAATCTTGTCGATTTTGAATGTTGCAGCAACCTTTGGTTGTTACGTTATTCTGTCGTTCCTTAGAGATTTTATGACGTCATAATGTGAAAACATGGAAGCTCTGCAGGATATATCAGCGACCTAGTTTCCGTAGTTCTTCTGACGTCTAGTTTATCTATGTGCGTAATTATGACTGTTTTGAATACCTAATCGGACAGAGAAAATGTAATAGATTTTTACTTTTATTAGCTTGATCTCGTGTGAACACTTGAAAAAGGGCTATTACCTTTGAAACTTTGGGAGAATTGCTTGATATATCCAGGTCAACTTCTGATATATTCGGGTCAACCAGATACCGGTTTTGCGGAAGTACTCTGCAGACTGATATAATCATAGGGAAGGATGATAAATGATAAAACACACGTCCCTTATTTGAACTTTTTAATAATTTCTACCAGTTAAAATCATTATTTTGTAATTTAATACTACAGGCAGTGGAGATACGGAGTTCTGATACGCCCTCCGTAATAACCCTGGGACTGATATATTAGTCCCAGTAATAAACAAAGTGAAAACAAAAATTGTAATATACTAACATGTATATTATGGAAACATTGAGGCGACATGTGCGTTTTTTTAAATCGATTTCGTGTTTACGAGATACTCACTCGTTCAAATGACATTCAAAATCATGGCCACAAGTTATATATGTCGAAGCAACGAGAAACTAACTCGTTCCTACGACATACTAAGTCATGGCCACCAGATCGATATCGTTCCGTTCCCGCGACAAACAAACTCGCCTCCACAAAGTAGCTATGTCGTGTCCACGAGATACTACCTCGTTCCCACGACATATTTAGTGGTGGCCACGAGATACTAACTTGTTCCGACGACATACTAAGTGGTGGCCACGAGATATTTATAAACCACGAGGCCTTCAACAATGAGCTTTGCTCTTACATATACTGTAATCTCGTGGCCACGGCTTAGTATTTCTCGGAAGCGAGTTAGTTTCTCGTGGCCACAACTTAGTTTATCGTTTGAAGGAGATAGTATCTCGTGGGAACAAGTATATCGTGGCCATGACTTAGTATGTAGTTGGAACTACATAGAATCTCATAAGAACGATTAAGCTATTTTGTGATCACGACTTTGTATGTCGTGGGAATGCGTAAGTATCTCGTTGCCACAAGATAGAATGAAAATCACATGACCCGTCTAGCTTCCGTAGAATATGAATTGGCAAAAGTCTTTCGAATAACTGTAGATCAAGACTAATAGAAATCTCTGACAGAAATTTCTTATTTTCTTATTTTCAAATTTTGTAGTCCTTAAACCATAAGTTTCAAAAAGTCAGAAAAAAAATAAATAAATAAAAAATAAAAAAGTGAAAAAAATAAAAAAAAATAAAAGAAATAGAAATAATAATAATAATAATAATATGTCCCTAATTATCCTTTACTGTTATCGCTTTATGTTTATTGTTAAGCTTTCACATGAGATAACTGGCGGACATATTTTTCCATTTTTCGCATGTTCTTTTTTAAATTATTCAAAAGAAAAAAATCAACCTTTCAGTTGACCTGAGAAAAGGAAAGGCCACCGTTTGATTAAGAGTTTACGAAAAATTAATATTAAAAAAAAGAAGCTGTTTGCTGCATAGTTAGTTAATCAATTTTGACGTCACAATGAAAAGGTCAAAAGACGAATGTTCCAGCATGAAAATAAAGTCAATAGACCGTATCCGAGTAATGGTATTCACCAGTTGCTGTTTGTATCCTTACACGCACTGCATAGTAGATCAACATTATAGGGTCTGTAAGTCTCGTCATGTGACTCACGAGAATCCACGATAAACAGGCAATTGGAAAACGTTTCCCTCCAAAAAATGACGTCTACGCATTGGGACGTTCATTTTTTTTGTTTGAAACGTCATTTATCTTTGTTTAAAATGTAACTTCCGGGTACAATTTTTGATCCCGGAAGTTCCAAAATTGTATGAGACTTACAGGCCCTATTCCATTCTACTTTCTTCTGTTCTGGTGACCTTTTCGAGATCCTCGGGTTTTATCCCAAGTCAAACGTTTCCAAAATCATGGAAGCTGCAGTCTGATTGGTTGATTTAAAAGGTCACCAGAACAGAAAGTAGAATGGGATGTTGTTAGATCTACCTTGCAGTAAGTGTAGGGAGCAATTGGTAGATATATTTTTAATTACATTGATTTTGATGTCCTAATGTGCCATAGAAAAAAAGTGTCATCTACTTTTTACTGTAACTGTAGTTCTAGTAATCTTTTTTGAAACATACGACCAAAATACCTATACCTGTTATAACTCCAGAACTGTGTTATACTTTCAACAAAAGTTACACAATTAAGCATATCATTTTACTAATATTTCCTTTAAATATGTTGATCACGTTGATGTAGTTTTGAATAGACAACATTTATTTGATATGCATACAGAAAACTTTTTTACTTTTAAAATTAAATCGGAAGCAATAAAAAGGAAAAAAACAAACAAACAAAACAAAAACAGTTTATGATTTCTTAAAAAAATAAATTTCATACGCGTTTTTCATATCTTATTTCCATTTGTTTTCGAAAATTTCACCAGAAAAAAGACGAATTTATTCCACTATTGTTGTCTGCTATGTTTTGAATTGTTTTTGATTACCATTCATTCGCAGAATAATGAGCAAAAATCTATCGTTTATTTAATTTTCTCCGAAATACTTTTTAAATGTTCAAGTGGCTTGAAATATATTTATTTTTGATACACTTATAGGGGAAAAGGAGGGGCTATGGGCTCCATGCTTCAACCTTTTTTGCATGTGGGACTACGTGCTGCAAGACAAGGGCTACGGGTTCCACTCACAGGGCTCCGGCCTGCATTCACTGGGCTCCAGGCTCCAATCACTGGGCTCCCGGCTCCACATACACCTGGTCGGAGCTCACAGTGAGCTGTGGAGCCCGTGTTTTTAACAACACTTACTTGAAACGCAACTGGCACACTTACTTGGAACACAGCATGTTCTCCTCTTACTACATTTACGGTAGATGGTGTATCCATTACATTCGTCATAAGAATCCTGACAAACACCATTCAACTTTGTACATCTGGAATCTCTATCATAATAACTTTCATAATATCTGTAGTATTCTGAAACAGAATCGAGTAAAGCTTTAATTAGAAAACATTACAACATTTTTTTTCTGTTTGGTATCAAAGAGAGTAAGAATTTATTCCCACATAAAAAAGTGCGATGTGCTTTGAGAAAAAAAAATAATAACAAAATACCGAAGTCACTTTGAATTTAGTTTCTGCATTTGGGTATTTCAACAACTTATGTCTCTTCAGTGCAGATCAAATCAAAATATTTGGAAATCCATAAATCGAAATACGTGTAAATTAAGGTAGATCGACACTAAAGTAGCCACAACGAAATTTGCCGCGACTTTTCTCCAAATATCTTAGAAAGTAGATGTTAAAGGATGACATGGTATACACCAATGGAAAGCTAATTTTTTGCCGCTGCATGCCATGCATTACCATAATTTTACAACAAAGAGTTAAAAAGTTTTCCATTACCCTTCTATGTTATTTTAACAGAAAATTTGAGTCGAAAACAGAGGGAGTACACCTGGTTAATTCAACACCTGTATTTATTGTTATAATGCCCTGGGGTCTATCGATTAACCAAAACACGTGGGTCGGGAGTTAATCTCGATTGCGAAACAAAAAATTAACTATGTAATTACTTTACAAAGTGTCAACAAAAACTTTTAACCTGTAAACAAATCTATTTTAATAAAAGTAAATGGTAACTGGATATTGGTTCTGCAAATTTTATTCTCAGATTTATCCAAACATTTTTATGTAAATTAGTAAACAAATCAGAATTCTGTTTGTTCATTGGCCACCCGAATAAACAACAAACAAGCACCCTATATGCAAATAAGTTATCTATCGGCAATCCATTTGGTGGCTTTTCATTGGTTTGTTGGTTTGCGTAAATCGTTCATCACATACTCCTACATCGAATTTCTAAGAATTTGAGTGAAATTAACATGAAGGTCTACGGAAAATATTTTTATTTGAACTTTGATTATTTCGGTAAATATACCAAGAGTTGCGGCAAAAAATTAGAAAATGATACATATATGTATTATAAGGGTCTTATTTAAAACAAAATAGTTACAGCGATTTAAGCTGCGGCAAATTTCGTTGTGCGTACTTTAGTACACGGCGCATTTCCGAAACACAAGTCTGGTGCGGAATTGGCTTGATTTTCAAGCCGGAATATTCCTTATTTGGCCTTTTCATTGTGACGTCATAATAGATTGACATACATTTTCCCGCAAATTAGCTCCCTTTCCCGTAAATATTGTCTATTTCGTAAATTATTTAAAACATCTCTCTTAATCAAACGGTGACATATAGATTTTTTAAGCTCAACATAAATCTGAAGATATGAAAGCTAAACAATAAGTCCCAATATTCTTTGTAAATATCGCTGAAAAATACTGAACTTGGACTGATTTTCAAGTCCTGGTAACAGGAAAAGATGATCGGTGACATATCATTTTTATTTTCTATTTTTTTTAAGCAATGGTCTAATACCTACAAAATATCTTGAAATAAAAAAAAATCTGTCTGGTATTTTTATTAGGCTCGAACTACCTTAATATAACTTACAGGACTTTTTTTCAAGGAATTTACTGATGCATTTACTTAAAAGCTAACTTATGAAAGCCTCATTTGGCCATTTTTCGTTTACGTTCTCACATATACGAAAAACAAGAATGAAAAACTTGCGACACGGAAAGCAGAAAACCCCGAAACACGAAATTAAATAGTTTTCGCACCCTCACATCGCACGTCCTGCAATTTTGTTTTGGAAATCTCTCGTTTTGCCTTTCAGCATCTTCAGTTTCGACTTATCGTGTTTTCCACTTCCACATCTTGGCTTTTTTTACTTGTTTAAATACGAAACAACGGCAGTAGAATACCGAATGAACAAAGGTGTAGTATTTACTAAGTCCAAAGACATGGCAAAAACGAGAATACAGAAAACAATGACGTTAGACAGATACAAAGCACAGAAATAGAAATCACAACATTCAAAACCAAGGCACTAACAGTGTGAACTACCATGAAACTGAGAATGACATCAGTTGCTCCGGAGGAGAAAGCATGTCCTGCTTTGTAAACAGTACCCGTTACACTGTAAGTGAGTCAATCCAAGTAAAGTCACAATCGATATAGTCAAATCTGGGAAGACGTGAATGTGAAAAAGGTCTCATGAACTTAAAAAAATCAACAGTTAAGGGGAGCCTTATCCTGTTATATTTATTTTGATTTGTGCAAGTTTTACTGAATTTGTCGATATGTGAAGTTCATTTAGGGGTTTCGCTCAGGAACTTCTAGGCTACATGACATTTTCTAGTTGGTATTGAGGTCGGTTGAGATGACAAGGACCTTAAAGTGCCCTTATTCTTATAATTAACTTGTAAAACATAATGTTATAATAAATAGCTTATTAATAATCACCAACATTTGTTTGAAAGTATTCAATTCCTTGTGTTGTCACAGTTTTTTTACCATTAAGCTACCCATTATTCATTTTAGGTCGTCAATGTTTCCGCTCTTGTTATAAGGTCTCACTTATATTCGACTTCATTATATGAAATATCACTTTCGTGTAATTTCACTAACATTTTCCTTGTAATTTGTTTTTTTTAATAAACAATTTTCTGTGCAGACCAATTTTCGATTGAAAGTCCATATAGTTCCAATTTGTAAATTTTCAAGCTTAAATCTTCAGTTTCCAATTCCAAAATGGATCATTTACAACAACCTACGTTTGGTGCCAATAATTAATTTTCTGTTTTTCTAGAAAATATATCAATTAAAGAAAATATTGCTAGTATCATCTAAGATCTTTTTTTCAGTTTTCCGGGGTAATTAGAAATTAAATTATTTGTTTCTTCTAGTTTATTTAGTTCATCATTTTATTTTTTAAATACAGAACGTATCCAAGTTCGATAATTACATAAACTGAAAAAAAATGTAGTGTATACATGTGTGTATGTTACAGTGAATTTGTAAAATCTAGTTTATTTAGTTCATCATTTTATTGGTTAAAAATATTGTTTTAAATACAGAACGTATCCAAGTTCGATAATTACATAAACTGAAAAAAAATGTGGTGTATACATGTGTGTATGTTACAGTGAATTTGTAAAATCAAGGAATTTGTAAAATCAATGAAAAATTCAGGGATTTTGTAAAATCACTAAATTGGTCAGTTGGTTTTTAAAATCCCTAATTAAAACCAGGGATTTTACAAAATCACTGAAAAAAATCAATCATTATTTTACTGATTCCTTGGTCATGTTTGGGGAATTTGTAAATGATTTACAGATATTTTATAACAAATAGAATGTTTAAAACATTTAGCAGATTGAGTTAGGTCTATCAAAAATCCTAACTTAAGATATTAACAGTAACTTCGGTATTTTGTTGTTGTAATTAATATGACCACACTCTAAGGTTTTAATTATTCAGAATTTCAGAGAATTTAAAATTTGATTTAATATGGCTCTGGGATCAATGCTAAGAAACAAGGAGCTGTTTTTTCTTGAAAACTTCTTCAAACAAGAGAGAGAGAGAGTTACACTAAAAGTATGCAACTACAAAAAATTTAACATGGTTTAGTCCATAATAAAAACATTCCTAGATGTCCCGATTTGTTTCAACCCTTTCCAAAAAAATGTTTATTAGATATTTGCCAAATTATGGTAATTTTATTTATAAATTTAAAGCATTTTTTCAAAAATGATTCAAACAAAAACATAAAATTCATACGCTCGTACTGAATTTTACAAAAAGTTGGGATAAAAAATCAAGAAATTTTTTGTTGATAATGGCCTAAACTTTTAGTTTGTAAAATTTAGATATATCAGTTTTCCAAAATACATCATACAATCTCGGGTATAAGAAATAACAAGAATGTGCAAATGCAATGAGAATGCATTTTCAATTAGATTTTATGAAATATTTAATTATATCCTGGAAAGGTAAAATCAAAACAGCTTTTAAAGTGGAAATTCGGTGAAACTTAATGCAAATGTCTCTAAACCCAGATACAGTGTAAATAACCACTGAAACATGGTCATTTTAAACCGAAAAAATGCTAAGAAATCTTATTAATAAAAATCCATGAAAATATCTGGTTGAATTTGGGCCTTCCTGAACTTACTTTTGGACAAGGTTTAATTGTTCTCTATCAGTTTTTTAACATCTTTGAGTTTATGGTCTTCCAAACGTTTAGATTTTATTTGCACTGAAGAGAAATAAGTTGTCGAAATGCGCATATGCATAATTTAAATTCACACTAACTTCGGTATCTAGTTATTTGTTACCACTGGGTCGATGCCACTGCTGGTGGACTGTTAGTCCCCGAGGGTATTCACCAGCCAAGTAGTCAGTACTTCGGTGCTGACCCGAAAGCCGATTCTATTTTGGAACCTTGCAATATCCAAATTCATGTAAATTTTGTTGAAAACTAAGGAGTATCTCCCTCATGCAAAGCTCTGTCCTTAGCTGATTTTGGCTTTACATTTAGATCATATTGGTTAATTGTTCTCTATTAGTTTTTTTAACATCTTTGAGTTTATGGTCTTCCAAACGTTTAGATTTTATCTGCACCGAAGAGATATAAGTTGTCAAAATACACATATGCAGAATTTAAATTCACAGCAACTTCGGTATTTAGTTATTTATATCTAAATCAGGGTTTTACTTATCGATAAAACAGGTAAACAACATACTTTTCATTTCTCTACGGAATAATCATCTCAGGTTTTCGAACTGCATTTGTTACATAAATTGTCAAAAATTTTGTTATTTTGGTCCTAAACTACAGGAAAGATAAATTTTGACGTCACAATTTTATTTACATAAATAAGAAATAGTCATCCTAATTTTTTTGAAACCATGAGTAAGAATATTGCCTAAATAAACAATTAAACTGCACATCATTCTGATATCTAATTTTGCAAATTTCAATGAAATCAGTTAAGAAATGGTTTCAGATTATTTTTAAATGCAGTTTATGACGAAAGGCGAAAGCGAGACATACAGAATATAAGGCATTTGGTTTTTCATGGGGTATCTCAGGTGAGCCCGTTAGGGCGAGCCTGAGATACCCCGTGATAAAGCCAGTACCAAAAACCAAATGCCTTGTATTTTGTTTATCGGTAATTTTTGTTTCAAGTTTGTGTAAATGTAATTTTAAGACGTCAAAAATCAAAATTTTTGGGGGACTATTTTGTCGGAGTAATCCAGCCGTTGCATCGCCACACTGCGGTTGATTTAGCGCCAACGACGTCATTCATGAAAATGTCGTTGAGGAGAACGGATGGGTTGTGTAGTTTTGTGCTTTTCATACAAGGGATAGAAGTGTTGGCTGATTCATGCATGGCAATGACGGGTAAGTACCAATGCCATATTTGAAAGACACGTGAAAGAAGTAATCGAGATTTGTAAACTGCTTTCCACGCTGACACGCCTCAAGAAATCTAGGTCAACACATGATTCGTAGGAAAACAAATTAAATGTAACTTTTGGAAAATTAATATTACATAAAAATCATAACAATAAGGTTTACAACATTGTTATTTAAATTAATCGCTGTCACTGTCAGATTCAATTACACACGGCCTCTTTCTTTTTACTGGCACCGGCTCATTTTCCTTGTTTCCAGCTGCTCCAAAATACAGATTGAATGTCGAAAGTTATTCGAGTTTCTATTCTCACCAGCATTTGTATTGGAAGTGGTGCATTCGACGGAAGGTTTTGAAATTGATTCGGAGATATTTTTTTCCTTCAATTCATTTGTGCTATTGTCAGATTAGGATGCTGTTGCTGTTTTTTCAAGAGGTTTTGTCCGTGATAATATGGCTGACATTTTTTGTTGCGTTTTTAAACTGTTTTTAGCATAGTTGTTGATGCTATCTAATGATTTGTGACCGGTGTGTTGCTGTATGGAGGTGAGTGGTATGCCTTCATCTAACAGTCTGTTTACTGTTGTTTTACGGCCAGAGTGGTTTGTTAATTTCCTTGTTTTGTCAATTTTTGATTTTTCAACTGCCTTTTTCATTAGAGTATTCAGTGTCTTTTCACCGAGTGGTTGATTTTTATACCATTGTTTTGCATTATCTGAACGATTTACTCCGAGATAGAATGGCGTAGAAGGATCACAATTTGGTCTTTGAGAACGGTACTGAAACGATAAAAGAATTAAGGTTTTTAAACGAACAAAACAATTATTTATTTTTAATCAAGGTACCTAAAAAATGGTGCTTACAGTGGA
Organism: Modiolus philippinarum; assembly: GCA_002080025.1. NCBI lineage: Eukaryota > Metazoa > Mollusca > Bivalvia > Mytilida > Modiolidae > Modiolus > Modiolus philippinarum. The sequence continues at coordinate 104,147 of MJUU01020031.1, forward strand.
TTTTGAAGGGTCGAAAATTTGGATCAAGGGCACTCCATGATTTTTTTTAGACAATCATAATTTTGGATTAGTAATAGATACTAAATTTATTTTGAGAATT
>MJUU01020034.1:0-35840 GCA_002080025.1 Modiolus philippinarum
GGATAGACCTATCAATTGTTCTTCGAACAATTGACATACTAGTTATATTTATATTTTGTGAAGAATTTTAACATTTGTATAAATTATATCTAAAAAAAATAAATTGTATTCAGTAATAAGTAAATACATTTAAAACAATGAATGTTTAATAACCATGATAACCAAGTTATGATCTTGTATACACATGTGCTAACGTTTTAATTTATTTTGATCAATAATCATGCCCGTTTGAGAGGGTCCGTTTATAAAGTATAATTCAATTATTTACTATTTATATGTAATCTTTATAATATTGAACAAAGTATTTGCACTATATTTTATATATATTTTATTTTTTATATCTTTATAAAATATATGAATGTTACGATGCATAAACAAAAATATCTAGATACTCTTAGTTGTGCGGAAATGTACATAAGTCTGTTTTTCAAACCTTTTAATACTATTATATTAAAAATTCTACTGAAATCGGGGTAGCCTTTCTTACATAAAATAGTAATCGTATGTAAAACAAACTGGTTATGCCTTTTCAATTTTCAGATATGCATTTCATTATTTTTTTTCTGGAACTTTTTCTAATACCCACTGTTAAATTGGATCTTGTTTCTTTCGGCGGTACAACTCCGTCCAAAGTTTTTTCAGCCATTGTGTAATAACAATTGTTTGCATTTTGCATTGTTCATGTATATTTTGTCAGGTTTGACATATGCGGGATGTCCAAGAAATTGCAATACCTGCAATAAGATGCCACCTTTAGACAAACTGAAAGTAAATAGATTTTTTTGTATTCCTTCTTAAAACTATTTATGTGCTATATCTTGGTATTTGTTAGCACTGTTTAGTTTTTGAACAGAATACAATAATATTCAACTCCTTCAGCTACATGTAGGTCCTATAGCAGTTAGTAAAGGTAAGAAATTCAATGCACAAAATATTGAACGTCGATCGAACAATGGTGTGGCATGTGAGCGTTTCAGGCTCTTTAAGAGCCTCTGTTTTCATATTTATCTCCGAAAGCAGTGTTGGCAAGCCGTTGGCATTTTGACACTCAAGTTGGCATCCTGTTGGCATTTGGTTGGTAATGTTGGAAGGTATATGTTGGGCCAACGCTTTACCAACGGTTGGCAATGACGTTGGCACGATGAGCAAAATGTCATCGGGCCAACGTCTTCTGCCAACGTGGCCCAACGAAACTGCCAACTAAAAGCCAACGTTGGCCCAACCATTCATTGCTATCTGGGGAATCCGATAATTACAAAAATCAAAAACCAGAGACATGGCATAAACTATAACGCAGAAAAACAAAGGCTCAACAAGGACATGAGACAACCATACCGCACGGAAATAAAAGAAAGACGACATTCAGAACTAAGGCACGTCGTGTAGTGATAACTCCTATGAAACCCTGGAGTGGCACCAGGTGCGCCGTAAGGGTAAGCATGTCCTGTCCCACTAGCATCACCCGTCACACGATCAGCGAGGAATATATTGTTTTTGAGAGTTCTGTTTTGTGGCTCTAACCCTTGGAAAAATCCAATAAAAATCCATGGAACGTTTTACTTTTTCTCTAATTTTCAAACGGTACCAAGGTATAAATTTGAAAAGCTATTGTAAATATTTTTTAGTGTTTAAACATTAAAAAGGCCAAATCAGTAGCAAGAACATCAATTACGAAAACAAATCTAAAACTTACCAGTATGATATACAAGATAACCGAAAAAACTAACTCACTAACGGTGTGAACTCCCATAAAGAACCCTAGTAACATCAGGTGCGCTTTAAGGGTAAGCATGTTCTGTCCCGCTAGCGGAACACTTTGGTCTTTTTATCGTAAAACTTACACAATATCTATATGTTTCAAAAACTATTTGATATAATGTTCAAATGTGTTTCAATATAACAAGATTTGCTGTGCAGGTTCCTGCCAGTCTATAGTAATTTCGTTTTAATGACTCAACAGTATGCATTGGTCAGGTGCTTTTGTACGTATGTAGATATGTACAGATGATGAAGCATTATGTTCCTTAATTATATAGGTTGAATACACGGATTTTTCTAATTAGTGACTGAAGCAAAAATATTGGATAAACTGTCGACCACATCTTTTATGATAATTGCAATGTTTTAACATTGTATATAAGTATGCTCAATATTTCTCAGAGAAACAAAACGTGACAATTAAAGTGATTATGTGGAAAAAATCGTGATATTGACATCGAACATGTGCGTCAGAATGAGCTGTAACTTTGAATCCATCAGAGAAAATATCACATATTCATGACCGTTTGTTGACATCTTACTTGGATTGATAACAATTTTTTTTAAACCACTTATAAAGGTTTTTGTCTCTTTATTAATTCACATATGCTTCATGTTTTTGTAAATTTATACCAATCAAATAAAAGTGTCCTATATCTCATACAAAAGAGCCCTCCATTGTCACACTCTCCTAAAAATCAAACCATCAAACTATGTCGTCTCCAATAAGACTACTGGGGCCGAAACGTCAAGCAAAAAATTCTTTATTTGTGTCATAGATGCGCCTCGATTAAGTGTCTTATTTACGTCAATGTGCACCTTATTGTGGGCTTATTTGTTATGGACTTGAATAAGGCACTTAATCGAGTCGCATATATAGAAATTAAATGTCATAGACATAAATAAGGAATTTCTGGACCCGCATTTCAGTCCCACTGAAGACAACATGTATATTTTCACACATGCCAGACTGACGTTCAAATTAGTTGTTACACCTATCATTTTTCCACTTCAATCTAATGAGAAACATCGGTCGGTTATCTCCCTGCACCAAATTAGTTATAAACGGTCAAAGAGGAGATAATTTTAATTAGCATATCTTTAGTCTTTCGATTATAAAAATCAAAAATTATCTCCTCTTTGACCATATATAACTAACTTGCTAAGCCGAGAGATAACTATGGTGGCCCGATGCGGCCATTTCGCGTTTTCTACTTTCACTTTCCACAGAGCGAAAACGCGAAAACGCGAAATCGAAAGCCGAAAACGCGAAAACGCGAAAGCGAAATCACGAAAACGCGAAATGAATTTCTCTCCATGTTTTCGCGTTTTCGCTTTCGCGTTTTCGCCTTGGAAGTAAAGATCCAACGCATGCGTCATTTGAAACAATAATGTGGCCATCTCAAACTTCAACTGAAAAACAGTATATGTTATGTTGTGACCAAATACAATAAACTCATGAACTGTATTAATTTTTGAATTGAATTTATTCGGATGTAATTACTACTCAGACCAACCTTTGTATTTTGTATACGTTTTAAGACTTTCATATGTTAGATTCTCTCCATGCCGTATTTGTAATATAATTAAAAGATGAAATGATATTTTATAGTAAGCAAGTTTAAATTGATGTGCATTGCTAAATCCGCGTCAGGGAATTTAAAAAGAGGGATTCAAATTAAGAAATGAAAGAAAATTTTTGGGATATTTGTTAGTAAAACATCAGGATATTCATTAAAAATACATGATTGTCAAAATGGGGGTTCCAACCGACGGAACACCCCCCCCCCCCTTTTAGATCCGCTAATTGTTTTTAAATTAAACCTAAGGTCCTGTTAGTTTTCGAACTAGAAGAGACCACATTAGTTCAAACCCCGTCAGTACCATTTAGTTTCTTTCCTTTATAATTCTAAAACATTAAACTCAGTGAAAGTGCTATAGAGATAACCGACTAACATGAAAATACATACAAACATGAAAAGTAGTGATCAAGGAGATATATGCTATAGATAAAAAACTACATACACATCAACCATCTAAATCTGTTTATTACATATCAATACATGTACTTAACATGATGTTGCTTGAATCTAATGAAACACTTACACAAGTGTATGACCCTGGACAGAGAGGGTCGGGGCTACTGTCTTTATATGTTGTGGTTTGAGTATGAGTAAAGGTTTACTTTTTGCCATCTTGCTGTATTAAAGATGGTATTTTATATGCCAGATATACTGAGACATGCTAAATGTATTAAGCTTCCTTCTCTTAACGATCAATCCAAACCGGTTTTGTTACTTTTTGTTGGCTTGTCTTTCTTTCATGGCTGGCCCGATCCCTTTTGGAAACTCCCTTGGACCCCTCCCCACCTTTTCAGTCCATATCGTTTCACTCCCAGCTAGGTGCCAACAACACCGGTTCTATTTTTTACTCGCACATATCGTTCTTTCATACATCACAAACCTTCACTTTTCCTCCTTTCTAAACACAATAAAAGATTTTCTGACTGTTTATTTTTCTTTCGTAATTAGGCATAAAACGTTAATTTCTTTCCTATTTACTAGAGTTACACCCAACCAACAAAACCGAGAACTCAAAAATAAAAAAAAATGCGTTAAATATTTTATACCTAATTGATTCGTTTTGGAATGACAGCTCGGTTCTAACGTACTCAAATTCGACACTTTTATAAATGCACCCCCGGTGAAACTATACACCGTGCAATCAGGGTAGCGACTAACTGTACGCAGGGTAGTGCAAAACAAACCAAAAATAGGCATGCAGACAAAAAAAGTTGATTAATTTTTCATTTTATATGGACATCATGCTTTACTTCGATTATTATGAGATTTGAAGGTGCCAATTAATATTTTGTGTCAGTTGTAGGTTGTTTTGATTGCTTATAACTGTATAATTAGCAAAAGTTTTACTGTACGCAATTTCACTAGGGTAGGACTAAGCGTACAGTAGGTAGCGACTAACTGAAAGTCAAACTGTACGCAGGGTAGGATTTTAATTGTGGTATGACTAAGTTTACAAACAAATATGCGTATTATGCCCTACAAAGAGTATATGTTCATCCTAAATGGAACCTAAATGTTAATATGCAATTGCTCTGAGCTGTTTTGTTTACTTGGACTAATGTCAGTATCAATGGTATAATGAAAGTCTGTAGATAAAGATAAAAACACCATAAGCCACAGTCATACGAGCTGGCCATGGATAAGAAAATCTTTTCTAGGTACACATAAGTTGCAACATTTATTATATGTGAACATTTTAATACGGGACTCTTGAATCGCTTTCCTTCCGGAAACAGTTTTATTTTTATACGTAAAAAATCAATATATCAATGCACTTAGAGGGAATCGGCACTAATTAATGAATACTATTGAGCTATTTATATTTAATCGAATTGCAGCGCTTCAGATTAATTTTTTTTTTTTTTGGTCAGTCAAAATTTAGTTTAAGACTGTCAGGAAAAATTATAAATGAACTTCAATTTCATAATTAGTTGGTTTTTCCCGGTTTCCCTGAAATTCGGGTACTAGAGGCACGTTCCGAAGAGAAGAAAAATAGGGCTTTTCATTGCTAAGTGAAATATATGCTAAAGAGTGTGTTTCGGTCCGATTTCCCGCATTTGAAAAAAAAATGAATTCCATCATCAACGAAAGAACTTGAAAAGCATGCATTCTATTTTTGATAGAAGCATATAAAAGCTCGATTTTTAATATCTTGCAAAGTATAGCATTGTTTTCATACAACATCAGTAAGGGATTACTGGTAACATAATAGCAGTTAATTAGGGAAAAGCACAATCAATTTACATGCATGTTTTCGAAAATTCCGTCATAAAAATTAACACATTTTGAATTTTGTACGACGCCTTCTATATTTAGACAATATGGTTCAGAGATCCCCAGAAGAAGTCAAGGTGCGTTTTTTATGTCTGTGAAAAGAAAAGAAAAAGTGAATACATCAAATAGAAAGCTTGGTTCCATTGAATATAATATGGTATCTCCACTGACAAACAGTATGAGAATATCTTCAACAATGTGCAAAAATGTACAGTTTCTTTTATTTAGGTAGTATGTCAATGATTTAGTCCTACCCTGCGTACTGCTTAGTCGCTACCAACTGTGCGCTTAGTCCTACCCTGATTTTTTGGTGTACACGAACTCTTTTGGTTATTGTGACTTTATTAAAAACATATACGCTTACAAATTTGATACAAATAAAGGTTAATAGTGTAGTTTTCCTTTACAATTGCCAATACACATGTAAATATGATACAAATACCATATAATAATGAAGTTACTTTTCGTCTGCATGTCTATTTTTGGTTTGTTTTGCACTAAGTCGCTAGGTGAACAGTTTCACCAGGGGTGTAAATGTAGGAATTAATTTACGGGGAAATGCCTTAAAAGAAGTAAGGGAGAGATTAATCTGTCAGTGAAAATATCCCCTACAATAACGATCTAATGAAATTGTTTTGACAAATTTGTCCATTGTGACATGATCTTGTTCACACACAAACCCAATTGACCTTATATTAGATTTAAAAGATGCACACCAATTTAAACTTATTCTTACTATAAAATATTATTTTAACTTCTAATTCAATACACATACGGCATGGAGAGAATCTAACATATGAATGTCTTAAAACGTATACAAGATACAAAAGTTGGTCTGAGTAGTAATTACATAAATTCAATTCAAAAATTAATACAGTTCATGAGTTTATTGAATTTGGTCACAACATAACACATACTGTTTTTCAGTTGAAGTTTGAGATGGCCACATTATTTTTTTCAAATGACGCATGCGTTAGATCTTTACTTCCGAGGCGAAAACGCGAAAACGCGAAAACGCGAAATCGCGAAAACGCAAAAACGCGAAAATGCGAAAACGCCAAATCGCAAAGGCGAAAACGCCAAAACGCGAAAGCGAAAACACGAAAACATGAAGTGAAATTCATTTCGCGTTTTCGTGATTTCGCTTTCGCGTTTTCGCGTTTTCGCCTTCTCGATTTCGCGTTTTCGCTCTGTGGAAAGTGAAAGTAGAAAACGCGAAAACGCGAAATGGCCGCATCGGGCCACCATAGATAACTGACCGATGTTTCTCATTAACAAAATAATCAAAACAATCCATGATTGCCGATAGCTCATTTAACATAGAGGACACCGGATTTATTTTTAAGAATAAATACGGTACAACGGTACAAAAATAACACAAGTATGCAGTAATACAATGTACATTTTAAATACAGAAAAATGTCATGCAAACATCAAATTTCCAACTCAAGATTTAAATCACTAAACGTACACTTAAATCGTCGTGTATTGAAATATCTTCAAATCCTCAGAATTGAACATAAAGGATAAAAAGTTTAACAGTACGGAAAGGAAAAAATGCTAGAAAATTTGAAAAAAAGTACACCAGACTGTACAAATACTATAAGAGATTTGGAAAAAAATAAAGAGACATGTGAAAATAAAACTGGAGGTACTAAATTACGATCAAAATGTAAGTGGTTTGAAGAAGGCGAGAACAAAGAAGTAAAATAGGATGAAACTTTATTAGCTGATTTTGGCTTTCCTTTTAAGATCCTATTGGTAATGTGTAATGTGCTTTTGCACATACTTCTGTTCATGGATTTTAAAGTGTTTTGATTTGATCTGCACTGAAGATAAGCTGTCGAAATGCGCATATGCAGAAACTAAATTTATATTAACTTCTGTATTTTGTTATTTGTTACGTTCGGCGGAATTTATACGAAAAAAGGAAATACATTATCATATATATATATATATATATATAGACATTACTCTGACAGAAATAATTAAGAAAAATGTATAAATATAGCAGAATTAGAAAAGACCGTTAGAGGCATTAAATTACATAAATCGTCAGGGGATTATGGGATAATTGCGGAATGTTATCAGTTATTATTAAAGATGATTTATTTGAACTACAAATTATAAATGATTTTTTTTTATATCTTTTTTACAGAAAGCACAATGAGCAACTCAAAGTGTAAAGGGATCATTTCTTTGATATACAAAGCATAAACTTGCCATTTTTTCACTTATTTCTTCTGATTTGCACATCATTATTTTCAGACTTCATTTAGTGCCTGGTTTTAACATTGATTCTGACGATTCCTAAATACCGTTTAAGCAACATCAATCAATTAAAAGGATTTGACATTGGACTTTCTTCAAAAACATGTATTTGATACTGAACAATATTTCCATGTGTGGTAATATATATCCGAAAATGATTGATTGATTGATTGAATATTGTTTAACGTCTACTCAGCAATATTTCAGCTATATCAAGACGAGAACAAGTTTGTTAATAAATAATCGCTTTGGGGTATGGAAAGGGCCATGGGACGGGAAATTCTGACTGCCACTGGAAAAGTAGGGTGAAATCGTCAAGGGCGGGGAATTTAGCCTTGTAGCCGATCACCTACGGACCACCCCAAAAAGAGCTTGCTACAAGGGTTCTTTAACGTGCAGGAAGCGTGGCATTTCTTCAAACACGTGGACCTGAGTTTACACCCCATCCGAAAGATGGGTTGTGTATTTATTAATCCCGCACAACCACGGAATGGGTCCTATTTCTATATCCCGGGAACCTCGGGGTCAGCCTCCATTTAGGAGGGGTCACACCCCGCAAGCCGGAGATACTAGGTCCTATTTCTATATCCCGGGGTTCCCTCGGGGTCCTCTGTTAGGAAGACTCATACTGCCAGCTCAGAGGATGCTGCGGGCCTATTCATAAGCCGGGACCGCGCACGGCGGTATCCGAAAATGGAACAGGTCTAAAGGTTTAAGTGTTTCTGACACTGTTGTTAAGAAAAATGTATTAGAAATCAAAAAATGTTATCAATTATAATTAAAGATGATATATTTGAACTACAAATCACAAGTGATTTTTTTACATCTTTTTTACAGAAAGCACAATGAGCAACTCACAGTGTAAGGGATTATTTCTTTGGTATACAAAGCATAAACTTGCCCTATTTCACTTATTTCTTCTGATTTGCACATCATTATTTTCAGACTTCATATAGTGGCGGGTTTTAACATAGATTCTGACGATTCTTAAACACCGTTTAAGCAACAACAATCAATAAAAAGGATTTGACATTGGACTCTCTTCAAAAACATGTGTTTGATACTGAACAATATTTCCATGTTTGGTAATATATATCCGAAAATGGAAAAGGTCCAAAGGTTTAAGTGTTTCTGACACAGTTGTTCAGAAAAATGTATTAGAAATCAAAAAATGTTATCAATAATAATTTAAGATGATTTATTTGAACTACAAATTATAAATGATTTTTTTTAATATCTTTTTCACAGAAAGCACAATGAGCAACTCACAGTGTAAAGGGATTATTTCTTTGATATACAAAGCATGCATAAACTTGCCCCATTTCACTTATTTCTTCTGATTTGCACATCATTATTTTCAGACTTCATTTAGTGGCGGGTTTTAACATGGACTCCAACGATACTTAAATGCCCTTTAAGCAACACAGTCAATAAAAAAGAATGGGACATTGGACTTTCTTCAAAAACATGTAATATTTCCATGTGTGGTAATATATATCCGAAAATGGAACAGGTCCAAAGGTTTAAGTGTTTCTGACACAGTTGTTCAGAAAAATGTATTAGAAATCAAAAGATGCAACTCCAGACATTGAAGGGATAAGATAACGAACTGAAGTGAAACTGTTGAAACACATATTTGCTTACCTTGTTAAAGAAGAGGGGGATGGACTCACATTGTTTTGTGGAACAAGTACGTGTGATAACACGTGTAAAGATTTTAATAAAAGTATAAACAGATATATCATGATAAGAAGGGGTTTTTGCCAAAAAAGAAAGTCGCTGGACGCAAAAATTTTCGAGCCTGAAAGACTTTCTTGATATAATTTAGACCCAAGACTTTTTCGCAAAAAAAAAACTGATGTTCATGATACACCAGTTAAATTACACCGAATCTCATTTATCAAAGTGCACAGATGACTCTGGGACAAATACCACGGGAAACGTCTCAGTGAAGAGTATAAAAAAGGCATAATCACACCCCTCATAGCGATCAGCTAAACTCGGGTGTAATTCTCTGTGTAAAACTGATCCTATTGTTAAACCAATACACAATGATCAGACTGACGCGGATAAGTATACTGACCAGTAAAAGAAACACACCATTCTTGCTGTTCAGTATATTGTCCGCGTCATTCCGATCATTGTGTATTGACTAAACAATAGGATCAGAATTACACGGAGAATTACATCCGAGTTCAGCTGATCGCTATGAAGGGTGTGATAATGTGACATTTGGAATTAAAATTAAAATCTTATATCTATGTGAAAAAAGGATATGCAAAAAAAAAGAATACACGGCTAATAACCAATCAGAACACAGCTTAACTTACATTAGGTGTAATTATTAGAAAACATAATAATAGTAATTCATTTTTTACTGAATATGGAGCATGCCTTGGAATTGATATGCTGTTTGACGGGATCAAAAAGGTAATGTTGGTATTTCACCTGGTCAGTAACTCTTTATCGTTCAGAAAGGAGAAAAGAAAATTTGAATACTGAAAATTTGGAACATGTCAGAAATACAAAAAATACCGAAGCTGCATACAAAACAGTAAATTTCGTTATGCTGTACACGTGTTTCAATGAGTAACCTCTCATCAGCAGCATTAAAAATAAAAAAAATATGGAAAGCCAGAATCAAAAAGAAGTCCAAAAAGAAGTACTAATTTCCAAAAATATCGAAATAGGAAGCCAAATCTAGTACCAAGGACATCTACCGAGTGCCATACATGGAATATTATGAACCCTCAGTATTTTACGTGGTTAGAATTTTGATAAAAACAGTAAATTTCTATAACACGCAAGGTAAAATTTTCATGTCAGACAAGTCTGACTATTGGTCTGGTGAATACCCTTGAGGACCTCTGGTCCACCAACAGTGGCATCGGCCTAATGGTTCAAAATACAAAAAATACCAAAGTTGCATACAAAACAGTAAATTTCGTTATGCTGTACACGTGTTTCAAGGAGTAACCTCTTATCAGCAGCATTAAAATCAAATAATATGGAAAGCCATAACCCAATAGAAACTCAGATTACAATACAAGAAACAACACAAGAAGAAAAGTGACGATTCAATTTGCGATTCCGCTTACGACGGACGTACATGTAATTATCGCCAGTGTCAGTTAGGGATTGGGGGTAATAACATCTTTAACTACCGAACGAAGTTGTCAAGATCCGAGGTCCATGAAACAAAAAAGAAATGGTCCTGACTTGGTACAGGCATTTCAAAAGAAATGGTGGGTTAAACCGGTTTTATGGCTAGCCAAACCTTACCTCCAGTACATGAAAAGACTTGAATGAAACATTGGCTGAATTCAAAATTTAGCCTTTAAAGGAGAACAGTCGCAAGTAAGAACTCGAAAGGAGAATGTAAAAAGCATTTTAATAGGCAAAGAATCTATCGGATATACTGCTACTGGACACATGTGAACTCATGAAAAACAGGAAAGTATAAAGAAATAAGACAACCACTACCCCCTTAAAAACAAGGAGATAGTCTTTGGTGAGGTATCTTGCAATAAAAAAAAATATTTGAAAATAAAAGTGGCGATGTTCCTCGAGTTTCAATATTATTGCATGAGTAGATTCAATAACAGGAAAAGATTAGAAGAAAATTAGGACAAAAAAATTAGACCACCAAGGTCAATATGTACATCGTACTCTATCTACATCTGATATAAATATACATGTTAAACCCCAGTGTTAATCAAAGGCAAAGTGATAAACACGGATCAGATATATAGATATTAAAGTGAATATTGATAGCAAGGATAGATAGCTGATGTAAACTCAGGTAGGAGAAAGATAAAATAAACCTACATTACAAAACCCATCACAACAGCTGAAGAATACAGACTCTTCAGTATAATTGACTACTTTAATAACCGGGGAAACAACGTTTGATTGCAACTGAAAAAAGGGAAAAATTGGTATGGACAGAAAATTTTGCAAAGAGGGAGAAATGGGTAGGGGCAGGAAATTAAGCCTTCTATACGACCCCTCCTACTTTAGTCTGCTTTCGTTAGAAAAATATGAAATGGTCTAAAAATACAGAAGGGGTCTTTATACTGTATAGAACGTGGCGTTTCTCAACAAAGTTTGGCTACAATGGTTCGCAGTCAGGTCCTGTCTACCACGCATAGACAGGACATTCTCTTTCCACCAACTGGAGACGCACCTCTGAAGCCAGAGCCCCTGAAAACCGATTTAAATGCCGGATGAGTATTGGATAACCTAGAAGTATTTAAAAAAGGTTCATATACAATGTAGTAGTATCGGGCCAACTATAAACATTGAAAAAAATTCACACGGTAAATCATTGTGTAATTACTGTTCCGATTGTAGATAGTCATACCGAAATCACCGTGAGATTATTACGAAAAGCCATACGGTAAGTCACTGATTGAGTATTGGACAAATGGTAAAATAAAGAATTCAACGGTAGATATAAGAAAAAATCATATGGTAAATTGCTGTGTAATTATTGGACTTATTTTCTCGTATATAGAGCATGTCCAACTACAAATACATTTAAAACAAGAAAAAGAATGTTAGTATCCTGTATGTATTTATAGATGTCTAAGCATAACAGATACCAATAAGCCTTGCAAAAAAGAACTATCGCCCAATAAGTCTGCAAAGTATGGAACAATTTTATAAATAACTGTCTTCTGGATATTCGGAAACGAACAATCTTTTCATAATTCGCCAACACGGTTTCAGATAGAATGTATCTTGTGTAACATAACTAAGCAGTTAGATAACAGAATTCCATAAATGTAATCGTTCTTGATTTCCAAAAAGCTTTCGATACAGAGCTATTTGGAAATCATCATAATTGATCAAAGACTTTTTTTATAAATTAAACCAAATAACAACAAACACTGTAGTCAATAAACGGTAAAGTCTCAAAATGGACAGAAGTTTACCCAATGGTATTCCCCGAGGAAATGTTTTAGGACCGATACTATTTACCATCTATATCAATGACCTATCTGACATCGTACGTAATACTCTTTGCTGATGACACAAAGTTATACGTTTTAGTCAATAATGATAACGGCCAATTCAATCTCCAAAGTGATGTTGATAACTTAGCACAATGGGCAGACAAATGGCTCCCTCTATTCAATAACTCGACGTGTAAGCATGTACACTTAAGAAAATTTACTAATTACAACGAAAATGGCATACCCAAGACTAGGAATGAATCAAAACAAAGTTTCAGTTATATGGACAAAGACATGTTTAGAACTCTATACAAGAGTGTTGTGTAACCACATCTGCAATATGGAAGTAATATATGGTCAGTGATATAAAGGGGCAATACAAATAGAAACTGTTCATAGAAATGCCACAAAATTGATAAAAAAATATAAGCTTTTATTGCTACACAGAACGCCTGAAATACCAAATGATGATACGTGCCAATCTCTTGAAGAGCGACAGCAGTGAAATACCTTTGGTGCTGACCAGTGTGTGTACTGAAATCACCGAACACTAAATTTAAAAGTTCAATGTTTTCACTAATTTACGAGAAGATTATATATTAAGTCTTCAATTGCCGGGTACGTTGACAGCTAACTAATTTGTTACTTTTCGAATTTTTTCATATGTCTGTTCATGTTTGTGCTTAAATGTCTAGGACATGAAGTAAGATAATTACATTTCATGCATATTCATTTGAATTCCGTCAACTAATCACGTGGCATATCAATGTGAAGTTGCAATTCCCATGAAACACATTTGATCACATGTTCACGTGGCAGATTAATTTGTAAAAAAAGAATCCTAATGTACATGATGTAATTTTCTGTAAATAAATTGTGTTTTCTTACATTTCGGTTAAATAACTAAATACCGAAGTTGCTGTGCATTTAATTCCCGTATATGCGCATTTCGACAACTGATGTCTCTTCAGTGCAGATAAAATCTAAACGTTTGGAAGACCATTAACTCAAAGATATGTAAAAACTGATAGAGAACAAATAACCAATATGATCTAAATATAATTAAAATGTAATTATAAGAATTGAATGCATTATTTTGAAGTTTTATAGGAATTATGAAAGTGTTGACCGGGCGCACATTTATGAAGCGCTACCGCGCTTCATTAAAATGTGCTTCGGTCACCATTTTCATACCCCAATGAAACTTCAAAATAATGCATTCAATTCTTAAATAACAATCTGGAAAGATTGCTGTAATAGCTTGTTTTTATGTACCATTTCTGTCCCCGCTTTTTATTTTCGTCCAAAACTGTCTTGGATTTCTTTTTTATAACTAATCCTGATTTTTTTAAGATCCATATATGCCTGCAAACTGTATAAATTCTCATGGGGGTTTTGACGCTCGACATAACTTAAGCATTCCAAAAAAACTTATAAAAGGGACTTTAGATCACTGTCTTGTTGTTTTCTACCATCTTTGTGACATTACAATGACCATGAAACGACCAAGTGAATGTTTCGTTGAGCTTGAAAGAAATAATTGCAGTTTGAAAACTTTTGAATTGTATGCGCTCCCATGGATAATAAGCAGGTAGGGGCATCCTGTCGTTTTTTTTTTTAGCTCACCTTATCCGAAGGGTCAGTGTGAGCTATTGCTATCACTTCGCGTCCGATGTTAGTCGGTCCGTCCGTCCGTCGTCTGTTAACTTTTCAGATATTCATCATATCCTCTGAAACCACTAAAGCAAATTCAACCAAACTTTACAAGAATGATGTACGGAAGTTCCTTTACATGGAGTGCTCATTTCGTTCCGATTCAATTAAAAAAATGGCCGCCAGCGCGGAACTTAGGTTTAACATTGGACCCTATGGGAAAAATCACATTTTTATCTTCTGCTCCGAAAAGGTTGAATCCAATTGAACCAAACTTTACAGGAATGATGTACAAAAGGTCCTTAACAATGATAGCTCATATCGTTCCGATCCGATGAAAAACATGGCGGCCAGCATGGAACATGGTTTAACATAGGACCTTATGGGAAATCACATTTTCATCTACTCCTCTGAAATAACAGAAGCAAATTCAATCAAATTTTAGAGAAATGATGTATGGAAGGTCCTCTACAAAGAATGCTCATTTCTTTCCTATCCGATAAAATACATGGCCACCAGCGCGCAAGTTAAGTTTAACATTGGACCCTATGGGAAAACAATATTTTCATCTTCTGCTCTGAAACGACTGAAGCCAATTGAACCAAACTTTACAGGAGTGATGTACTTAAGGTCCTTAACAAAGATGGCTCATTTCGTTCCGATTCGACGAAAAACTTGGCAGCCAGCACGGAACATGGTTTAACATAGGACCCTATGGGAAAATCACATTTTCATCTACTCCTCTGAAACCACTGAAGCAAATTCAACAAAACTTTACAGGAATGATGTATGGAAGGTTCTTTACAAAGGTTGCTCATTTTGTTTCGATCGGATAAAAAACATGGCCGCCAGCGCGGAACTTAGGTTTAACATTGTAAAACATTGTAAAAATCATATTTTCATCTTCTGCTCTGAAACGGCTGAAGCCAGTTGAACCAAACTTTACAGGAATGATGACCTTAAGGTCTTTAACAAAGATTGCTCATTTCGTTACAATCCATTAGAAAACATATGGCTGCCAGCATGGAACATAGTTTATCATCGAACCCTATGGGAAAATCACATTTTTAGCTACTCTTCTGAAACCACTGAAGCAAATTCAACCTTACTTTACAGGAATGATGACCGAAGGTACTTTGCAAAAGTTGCACGTTTCATTTCAATCCGACAAAAAAATTGCCTCAAGTGCAGAGCATAATTTAACATTGGAGCCCAGTAAGAGAAAACCATCCCTTTCATCATCTTCTCTCAAAACAATTAAAGTAAATTATACTAAATATATAGAAGGTCCTTTGCAAAAATTACTCATTTCAATAAGATCAGACAAAACACACGGGTGCTAATTGAGAACATACCTAAACATTATACCCCATTTGTAAAAAACATGATCATTTTTGGTCATGCATGGCATAGAAACGTTTTGTCAGGTGAGCGATACGGGTTCAGTCTCTGAGCCTCTAGTTTTTCGTTATGGTCACCTTGATTTTTGTTTCATCATGGATACGATTTTGCCCTATTTATCAAATTCGACCATGACCCTATCCACAGCGTCCCATAAAGAATGCAAATGGTCGGTTCCTTATGTTGGTCGATTTGCTTACTAATACTGGTATATCACATATAAATAATAAATAATTTTACATTGGATACCGACATTTTATCATGAAATTATATACTGAGATCGTTTGAACAACAGAAACAAAAGATAAAACCACATTAGTTAAGTTATGTTTATTTTATATAATTAAAAAATGCAATATAAATCACCAATCAACTACATTTTCTAAACCGTTTTACATAGCATATTTTCAGAACATTGAACGACCTTTAAAATCACACCTGATTTCAGTACACACATTCATTGACCGACTTGATTCGTTTGGTTAAGCAGCTGCGAACCAAAATTTTGAACAGACATTTTTTCAAACTTGGGGGTCATAGTTTTTTTTAACTGCTAGTGTCTGTTTACACCAAAAGGCTTTTGTGATCTCTATCTAATAATTTATATAATGTATTAAAATTTACGCATTGTTGATTTTTTGTGTAGCGAGCAACAAAATGGTTATGACGCTGAAGACCTTTATATGTATTTGCGTCCTATTTCTGCAATGGCCGACACATGCCCTTGACAATGGTTTGGCGAGAACACCCCCGATGGGTTGGATGTCTTGGGAGAGGTTTAGATGTAACATTGATTGTGTAAATGATCCCGATAATTGTATCAGGTATGTCATGTATGTAGGTCAAAAAATAGGACAAAAGTCTACATTTACTTCACATCAAATAGCATTACTTTGGAGCAAAACCAATTGCAAAATAGGAATTTACTATAATATTTTTGTATCGAAAAGACTATGTATTACCATTCATACATTGTGTCGTAACGATTCAGATTTAGAAAAAAGAAAGGATCGGTCCAAGACTGCTTTTAACTTTTTGTCATTCTGCACAAAATTTTAAACTTCATCAAATAAGGGGAGGGTGAATTCAGCTACCGGAACCCAATCTGAATATGCCCATGTTTGCCCTTGTGTTTGAACTATCGTTTCAGCGTACACCACAACACGAAGTCACATTTTTACCATTCTACATGTACGTTCATAACAAAATTCAAAGAGTACACCGTTTACTCAGTGAGATTTATATCTATATTGTCAAATCTATATTTCTTTACAATTTAGAATTGTGGCTGAGCCGGGATACTGATTTTAAAACTAGTAATTGTTCAATGACTTTTTCCTAATATTCCAGACAAAATGGCAAAGTAAAGTCGTCTCATAATAAGCTTACTTATAAACACAAATTCTTTTTCAAATCAATTGAATAATGTCAAACCATGATATCATCATACATGTTTAATTCACGCGCACATAAGTCCGATAAACTTTGGTTTTGACCGGTTGTGAGGTTCTATTGAATAGCAGTCTCCCAACTCCTGGATGTGCAAATTACAGGGACTCCATTTAATGGCGGCGAGCGTCCGTTGTTAATAGATAGGAGATTTCCCTGTGTAGGCAGGGTTGTAAATTTATAATATAAAAAAACCTGGCCCCAAAAATGGTAGACAAACTATATACAGAAATAGGCAGACTGAGTGTAAAAATCCTTCCTACATTTTTCTAGGCGGTAGAAGTCTTGATTTCTTAGAATTCAAAATAAATATATGTCTGAAAAGCACTCTATAATAATTAAAAGCTGACTAATCATTCTTTGAAAATTTTAGTAAAATTTTGACCAATGAACAAAATCTAATGAAACCTTCACAGTAATTTATTTCTAGTGACAGATATACTTGGATCCCAAATAAACCAAAATATAGAGTAATTCCTCAGTCTTTTTTGCGTGTGTGTCACTCCTTCAAGTACCCAGATTTTATAATTTTTATAAATTCTAATTTCTTATTATATCATTTCTTACGAAAATACAGCGGCGAATTCGAGCACGTTACTAATATCTCTCTGTACATTTCATAGAACATGTAAAGTACATACATCCAAAGTTCATCGCTGAAGGACTCATAATGACTTCAAGATGAAGAGCAACAATAAAAGCGTTATTCTGTTGCTTATTTTACCGTGTATTTGTAGCGACTTTGTCTCTTGAGCATTTACTCCATATCCCTTCATTGATTATGCACATGTACATTTACCAATGAACGGTTTGAATTATATGCTGTATCTTTCATTTTTATACTGCAGTGCTAAGTTGTTGATGGAGATGGCTGACATTATGGCTAAAGATGGGTACCTAGATGCGGGATATGAATACTTATCGGTGGATGACTGCTGGATGGCGCCACAAAGAGGAAAGGATCACAGACTAATGGCTGACCCTGAAAGATTCCCAAATGGGATGAAAGCCGTCATTGACTACGTGAGAAAATTTCTTACTTAAAAAATTAAAGTATAATTATTTTTTTATCCTGACTTCTACCTCATTCCTGATCTATTTGTCTTCATTATCATGACGATGTACTTTAACTAATTACATAATTTTCAGAGTAGCGAATAATTGAAAATGTATCATTCGGTTATATAATACAAATTGATCATTTAAAAATTTAGTTTGTGAAAAAAATTATCAGAATTAAAATAATAACACAGATTCAAAGGTGAAATGGACATTCTTTTTCAATTTTGATTATAGGTTCACTCTAAAGGACTAAAATTTGGTATATATGGTGATGTTGGAATTATGACGTGCATGAAATATCCTGGTAACATGTTTACCATGGGTCTAGATGCTGAAACTTACGCTTCGTGGGGTGTTGATATGCTCAAGTTTGATTGTTGCTTTGGAGGCTATACTGTTGAAGGTAAGTAATTTTAACAAGTTTAGCTTAGCTTTTTTACTTAATAAAGATATATGATATGTAGTGTGTGTAATAACGTCCAGTGTTTGTGTGTTCGATTTCGGTCAACAACCCATACAAATGATATCAAGATATAAACGGACTTTTAAGTGTTCCAATAGACTATGTTCTAACTGGTTTAGGTATGGACCATTTGATTTTCATGGTATATAGTTAGGACATATCTCCAGTAATCCTTGTAGGGAGTGTACATGGACTATCATGGGGTGTTCCTTGATTGGAGGAATATCTAGTACATACATTGGAAACAGACGATTTGAGTTATGTTTTCAGACCTGGAAACTCGAAATGAGGCATATAACCTCCCGAAGTACCCGTAACTAAAAGACATTTCCTGTAAATAATAAAATTATTGCACTTTAAAATTTGTTCTCATCATGTCAAACAAAATAATAAACACTGACGTTACGCACGATATTGGTACGAATTTTGTTTTACGGTTGTCCGGCCGTTTTTCATTCAACATTGTAAATCATTGAAAATTGAAAATCGAATACCGATTATTATTTGGTTTATGCATGAGGGTTATAATTTGTATTCGATGAATTATTCTTGGTCTGGTATGTTATTTTTGTGAAGAATATCTCGCTTTCATTTACAAAACTCCGTGAAAAGATGGATGTCTAACGTTACTTATCAAACAGCATGTAAATGTTTAGCCATGTTTTTTTTAATTTTTTATTATTCCGATGTTCACTAAGTGAGGAATGCCATCTTCCATTCCTTTGTATCACTTTATCCGTTTTTGTTCGTCAGACAAAATTTGAAACCTCCAGCGTCCATTTTGCTGATTACTGATTACTTTATTTTGATACAATTTTCCGAAAAGATGAAGAGAAGGATGTAAACTATTTTGCATATGTTTTTTAAAGTACATTACATCAATATTCAAAAGAAATAATACAAGGAGAAAAAATCGGCATGTTCTACATCAGAACAAACGATTTTTGCATGGTAGCCATTTGGTCTCAAATAAGGTTTTCTAACGAGCCATACTTTTTTCAACATTTTTGTGCGCTTATTTAGAAATTTTTTGCTGAAAAACCTTAAACTTTTTCTGTATGAACCGTTAGTACACGGATTTTACTTTTTCAGGGTGTATTTGAATTCTTCATATATGCCTCAATAAGGGAAATCACATAAATGAGGCAACGGTAGCTAATTTGTCACATTAATAAAATTTGGACGTTAGGACGTATGGACACGACAGAAGGACCCGCAACGTTCGTTTCTTTTTATTTTGCCGCTATAGTTTTAATTAATCTTATATATTTATTAATTTTTATTTTTATCTTTTATTTAAAAGCTTTTTGCTTCAACATATATCTGTTTTTGTTTTAAACATGTGGTCAATCGACAAATGTGTTCTTTGATCTTTTTTCCGTATTTCGTATTGTTTTACAAATAAAATTGAAACCCACCAGGAAAAAAACAGAACAAAATAAACCAAAAACAAAACACTCAAAAAAAAACCAACAAAAAAACAAAAACAAAAACAAAAAAAAAACATTGGAACAAAATAGTTTATTGCCAAACTCTAGATAGGGAGAGAGTTTTGCTGATTTGTTACAATTTTTGTGTTAGAGTACATTACATCAATATTCAAAAGAAATAATACAAGGAGAAAAAATCGGCATGTTCTACATCAGAACAAACGATTTTCGCATGGTAGACATTTTGTCTCAAATAAGGTTTTCTAACGTGCCATACTTTTTTCAACATTTTTGTGCGCTTATTTAGAATTTTTTTGCTGAAAAACCTAAAACTTTTTCTGTATGAACCGTTAGTACACGGATTTTACTTTTTCAGGGTGTATTTGAATTCTTCATATATGCCTCTATAAGGAAAATCACATAAATGAGGCAACGGTAGCCAATTTGTCACATTAATAAAATTTGGACGTTAGGACGTATGGACACGACAGAAGGACCCGCAACGTTCGTTTCTTTTATTTTGCCGCTATAGTTTTAATTGATCTTATATATTTATTAATTTTTATTTTTATCTTTTATTTAAAAGCTTTTTGCTTCAACATATATCTGTTTTTGTTTTAAACATGTGGTCAATCGACAAATGTGTTCTTTGATTTTTTTTCCGTATTTCGTATTGTTTTACAAATAAAATTGAAACCCACCAGGAAAAAAAACAGAACAAAATAAACCAAAAACAAAACACTAAAAAAAACAAAAACAAAAACAAAAAAAACATTGGAACAAACTATTTTATTGCCAAATTCTAGATAGGGAGAGAGTTTTGCTGATTTGCTACAATTTTTGTGTTAGATTGGCGCTTTATACGAATTATTCCGTAAAGTTCTGATGGACTTTTATCTTGTAAAATATTTGTACGAGACTTAAACATTGAATTCTTTGAATAATGGCGATTTGGGGAACTTCTAAGTTTCAGTAAAACAAAGTAGACTGCTGTTAGTAAACCACAATCATTCCTTTGTTGTCTTTTATTCGTACATTGGTATCGGCATCGAAACCAGATGGGAGTGTTAAGATGTGCATTTCGCATAAATAATTTCATTGATATCCAGTGTAATTTTAATAATTTAAAGACTAATAAGTACAACTGTGTTACTGTAAATTCATACCGTACCTATGATGATAAAAAAAATGGATTTCCGGGAATTATATCCTTCTTCTGATTTGCAACTTAAATATATTCAATTACGGAACTTCAGCTTTTGTGTAATTTTGGAATTTTTCATTTAATTGTAATGATTTAAGTTGACCTATGCAACATAGCAAAAATCTCTTTAACCCGAAAAATCTAAATTATACTTGATAAATGTGTTTCTGATAACAGAACAAATCGTATACCATTGAGTTCGAAACGACCTACTATGATGATTGTAAAAACGATCCAGCTATGTTTTATTACGGGAACATTGAACATACTTTACATTGTTCTAACTTTAGACCAATCAAGGAACAGAAAACCATTTATTTCATTTGCGATTGTCATTTTTAGCCCAGAAAGTATTCACCCCAGGCTAACTTCCGGCGACTGATGTTTTATACCGGCTCCCGGGGGAGCCGGTAATCAAAATCAATCACACGCTTAAAGCTAGTCTCAGTCCTTCAGATGTTTAACTCTAAAAAGTTACAGATAAACTTATGTTGGCTTTGCTTTATGTAGATAAAAGACATACAGGATAAGTTTCGTAAATTAAGAGTTCTTTCTTTCTGAAAAATCAGGTTAACTTGAGAAAAAAATTAAAACGGAACTAAAATATAGGAGTATTTGTCAGGTACTCCGGAGGAGAAATACAAGCCTAGCAGTGTATCACTTTCAATGTAAATATTTCAGGATTTGAAACGATGGGATTTTTCCTGAATCAGACGGGGCGACCTATTATGTATGCCTGTGCCTTACCTTTATGTATGGGGCAGGTAAGGGCTTTAATATTATTTGTGAATTACTATAATGCATAATTTTAAGATCCTAGCTAATTAAGATCTATCAGGGAGAGGGAAAGTTGCAAAATTTTTATCTCATCCGTGTGTCCTATTTATGTCTTATACTTTCCATCTTTGATGTCACAAGTTTCACTTTTATAAGAAGATTAAAAATTAAAAAATCATTATGACATGATGGGTTTGTGAAACATTATTTTCGTCACCAGCAGCTCTGAATAGTTTAACAGTTATAGCTAACAATAGATTTAAAAATTGTGACCTTGACCTTTTTGCATATTAATGTTCCTCTTGTTTAAACCTACACACTTCCAAAGTATTAAAAGTCTATCTTATCATAGTTCAAAATTTAAAGCAACGGTTAAAGTTGCGGACAAACAGACAGTCAGTCAGTGAGCACAAAAACAAAATACACCATTGATAAAAAGTTAATATCTGCTTGAAGCCAAAGCTACGTATTACATTAAGTTATACAGAAGCTTTAACATCTTTAAAACAAAGCAAAAAGACATATGGCTTGAATGCTTTTTGTGGTGTATGAAAGGTACAGGTATGTTTGAGAACACAATTTTTCACTCTTTGTTGTGCACATCACAAATGCATTGTTCATTTAAAGTGTGCACAAAAAACAAAAACACCCAATTAGTTGCATAAAAAACATCAAAGAAGTATGGCCATTTAGGTGTGAATTTGTTACTATGTTTGGCCATTTTCACAATATGCTTAAATGTTGTAAAAAATCGTGTAAGGTGGTCTCTGGCATAATATAATTCCTAATAATGAAAATGAAATTAATATAAGTAAACCTGGTATGCTTTCTTACGTATAAGTAGTAGAACATGGTTGTAAATAGCCCTTTATGTCAATTTTAACCATTTTACATTGTTTGGGAAGATGATACTACTCGAAAGACACCCAGAACCAAAACCAAATATTTGTTACAAGTGTATACATTTGGTTGTCAATACGGCAGTCAGTTTAAATTGGTTCTGGAGGTCGTAACGACTCTTAATAAAAATCTACTTGCATTCAAGTCACAAGCTCAGTGGTCAAATCTTTTATCAATGCATTTCAATTTATTTTGTTATATTAGTGTATAACAGATGACCTTTTAAAACAATATTAGGGAAGATTTAATGCATTTGCGAAGTCCGTATGCTGGGTGAAATAAATTTACTGGAAAGTGGTGATACCTCTTTTGTTTTGCTGTACACGTATTTCAAGGAGTAACCTCGAGTGAAGAACTCCAACATGTGGACATGATTATTTAATTACTTCTTATGATTTCATTAAAGTCAAGACAACTTTTCCTGGTTCGGACAAGTTCGTCCGGACGAGAAGAAAGAAAGAATCGAAACAACAACTAGTACGTCAATTGATCAAAGAACAATTGATAGGTCTTTCCTGGAAGTTGCGTCATAACTTTTTCATTATTGATTCAGCGCAGAGGTGTTTACCACTACGGATTTTCCGTATTTCTACGGATTTTCAAGTAAAAATACGCACTACGGATTCACACTGTAAATATACGGTTTACTCATAAGCCATGAAATAAATCGGACATATTTCCGAGAAAGGGCAATCAGTGTTAAAAAGAGCTTCCTAAAGTAATTAACGTTCTTTTCAGCTAAAAATTGAATGATGTAGGTATCTGTTAAAACCATGCTTTCGGGGAGCGTCCCTAAGAGGTGGATGAAACGTCGTCTATGCAGGGTAGCCATGTCATAATTCGGAAAGTTAGATTTCCTGCCCCTACCCATTTTTTTTCGCATACGGAAAACATTAATTGCGAATCATTGTCGACACACAGTGTGAAGCAACGCCACGTCCCATGCAATATAGTCCCCTTATATATTTCACATAGAAGAGAATACTCGTTAGGGGTTGTATGAAAGGCTAAATTTCCTACCCCTCTCCGTTTTGCAGTTGTAGTGAAATATTCGGGTCTACAAATTCTGATCGCGAATCATTGTAGACAAACTGTGGAGAAACTCAACGCCCCGTGAGTAGTTAACTATGGGGAAAAGTCGTAGGTTTTCAAAAAACGTTTTTTGAAAACCTACGACTTTTCCCCATAGTTAACTACTCCCGTGTAGTTTTAAGAACCCTTCTTTATTTGTCGTACGAAATCCGACTCTGTTGAGCTGTATGGAAGGCTGTTTCCTGTCCCTACCCAATTTTCAAAAGGCAGTAAAAACTTGTTACCCCGGTTGTCTGTTTCACTTTTGTATCTTTCATCTTTTACTTATGAGTGTGAATTCATTAACTCATTTCGTCCTGCTATAGTTTGAAATATTGCTCACTTGACGTGTAACTCTAATCAACCAATCAAAAAACGATGTAGAGAAAAAAATTGCTGATAAAATTGACGAAATGAACTCCACAGATAAAATGATGAAATTTGTTAATGTCTTCAGAATATAAAAACAAATATGTTCATAAGGCCATCATTTTAATTGCTTATTCATACGTAGAGGAGTTATTCACAAAAATAATAGTTAAGTTTCTCCCATTGATTTGAAATACGGGAAAATATTCTCAAAATACGGGTGATCACGGAAACATTACTGCTTGAATACGGATACCAGCATCTCTGTCAGCGACAAAACCAACATTTTAAGGTTAATACATACATTTATTAATTCATTTATTAATTCTTAAATGTAAAAAAAAGATATTTGACTGTGCTTTGACCGTGGCCTCATTTTGCAGGTCACGTGTTCCTGAACATATTATGTATTGAATGCCCTTTTGTATCTTCAAATGTATTTGAGGTAAAAGCAAAAACCCTAATCAGCCAAATTTTTTTTGCCAATAGACCCCGAAACGGAAGGTCAAATAATTTGATCTGCACTGAGAAAACATAAGTTGTCGAAATGTTCATATGCAGAAACTAAATTCACAGTAACTTCGGTAATTAGATATTAGCTAAAAGTGCTAGCACAAATGTCGTCTCCATTACATTATGTTTTACTGACCGTTAATCATCGCTTGTTTCACTTTTTGTTTAAGGTAAATTACAAATGGGTAGCTCAGCACTGCAACATGTGGAGAAATTTCGCTGATGTGACGGATGACTGGAAAAATATTCGTAATGTCATCGAATTTTACGGCAATAATACCGGACACTTTGCAGAAGAAGCTGGTCCTGGTGGATGGAATGACCCTGATGAGGTATTTCTTAATCTTAACGATAACCTCAGGTTTTATTACATATCAGATAGAAATTCTACGCTTTGATCTGATTATCAGACGTCACTATGTTTGAACGGTGGCTAATTTATCTTAAGTTAGAAAGAACATATCAAAGATCTAAACAGATTTTTTTTCTTATTTTAAGATATTTTTGCAGTTCAAATATGGGACTATCACATCGTACAGGAAAATTGATTATGTGCCAAGATGTTTTTATTTGGACGCAAACGAAAGGTTAAATTTGCGCCAAAATGAAATATTTTTTGCGTCCATTTGAATCAACTTTTGCTCTGAAATGAAATGCCAATGTACTCAAATGAAATGCGCCGATCTTATGTTGACAAACAGATTAAATAAATGAAACAAGCTAAAATGATGAACGGGAGTACGGAATTTGTGACAATAAAGCACAAATTTTCTGACTATAGATAGCAATACACCAAATTTTGTGCGTGTGCATATTCATTAAAGTACAGTAGGTTTGAAAACTAGAGGCTCGGAGACTGAGCCTGTATTGCTTACCTGACAAAATGATTCTATAACATGCATGACCAAAAATGATATGTCTAATGTTTAGCTATGTTCTCCATTGGCATCTGTGTTTTTTTTTTTTTTTTAATCCTAATGATTTATGCATCATTTCAATACAACTTAGTTAAAAATCCTTGAATAGCTTCAGAGAAGCTGATGAAAAGGCTCCAATGTTAAACTATGTTCCATGCATGTTGCCTTGTTGTTTGTCAGATCAAAATGCAATGAGCAGTTTTTGTAAAGTATTTTCCATACATCATTCCTGTAAAGTTTGGTTGAATTTTTTTCAGCGGTTTCACAGCAGAAGTTGAAAATGTATTTTCTCCATCGGATCCAATGTTAAATCTAAGTTCCACGCTGGCGGCCATGTTATTTATCGAATCGGAAGAGCAATCTTTTTAAAGGACCTTCCATACATCATTCTTGTAAAGTTTGATTAAATTTGCTTCTTTTGTTTCAGAGGAAAAGTTGAACACATGATTTTCCCATAGGGTCCAATGTTAAGCCATGTTCGAAGCTGGCGGCCATGTTGTTTATTTGATTTGAATGAAATGAGCAAGCTTTGTTAAGGACCTTCAATACATCATTCCTGTAAAGTTTCAATGAATTTGCTTCAGCGTTTTCAGAGGAGAAGATGAAAATGATATTTTCCCATAAGGGTCCAATGTTAAACCTAAATTCCCCGCTGGCAGCTACCTTTGTTTTTATCCGATCGGAACAAAATGAGCAATCTTTGTTACGGACCTTTAGTACATCATTCCTGTAAAGTTTGGTTGAATTAACTTTTGATCAGTGGTTTCAGAGGAGAAGATGAAACTGTAAAAGTTCAACGGACGACAGACGACGGACAACGGACACCAATTGATGGCAATAGCTCACACTGGTCAGGTGAGCTAAAAATTAAATATATTGTCAGTAAATTATGTCGATGTTTTCTGTTTTTACAATTTTTAAAAGAATATAGCAATCTATGGTAATTAAATTTGTTAGAATACTCTAAATTAATTTTGACTAACATATTTGACTTTTGAACACTTGCAATATGTAGCTGAAATATCTAACATATAAAAACAAAAAAAAAAATGAAATGAAGATTAGCTGCAAAATCAAATTTTCCCACATTGGTGTAATTTGCTTACTCGTTAGTGTAATTTTACCGTGCATTTGCTTGAAAGTTTACACAAGAATTTTTCAAAGTAGCTTCGAACAAGAATTTTTAACAGTATCCTTTTTGTCACTAAGGACTTTTTAATTCCTTCTGTTACATGTAAGTTTCTTCATTTATTTTTTGAATTTAAAAAATGCTAGATTTTTAAAGATTTCACATGAGAGTACTTATTGTACCCATCTACAATACGTGAAAGATTGATCATTAACACAGTTGCTGTGCAAGTTTCATAACGATCTGACCTTTGTAATGTTGAAAAATGACAATTTAATAGTTTTCATATGGGTTTTCAATTTTAAATAGAGTTACGACGCTTTGGCCACAAAATTTTAGTTTTTTCAAATTTGATTTTACTTCCATCTAGTGTTTATTGATATACCTATATATATGTAATGATTTGTAAGCTTGTAGTGGGTGATTCTTCCTTGAGCCACGGTGAACAAGAAGTTCAAATGGGAATATGGGCATTGGCTGCATCACCTCTCTTCATGTCGGTGGATCTGAGAAACATAGATTCGTTTGCAAAAGCACTTCTGCTAAACAAAGAACTTATAGCGATAAATCAAGATCCTTTGGGTATTCAAGGCAAGCGAGTCTGGAAAGAGGTTGATTATGTAAGTTTGATGTTTTGATTTAAGTTTTCCACTTCACCTATTAACTTTTGACGTTTTGCAATAATACTTATGATATGCCCTTGCTTTGATTTCAACACCCACTCTGTACCTAAGACAACAACAAATTTATATATAAGAACCCACTTTTGTTTTGTTTAATCTAGTTTTAACAAACCAATTTTTTGTTATACTGATCCTATTATTTGTTGTTTTTTTTTCTATTTCCTGAAGGGCTGAAAATACTTTGAAAAAGAATGAGTATGTCCGATGGCGATCTCAAATATGCTACAATTAGCCCACAGGCTATGTCTATTGTAATGTCACCCCGAGTTGACCTTACAATAGAAAAAACAATAATTATATCATTTTTCTGTAGTCAATCAAGTTTAACAATGAGCTATTATTTGATGATTTTTTTTCAACTATTATAATTAAAATTTTTTGATTTGTTATTTGAAGACATATATTTGTTTTATTTACTATCAAAAGAATAATTAAAAAAAATAAATGATATATATTTCAAAAGTTTTGTAACAATATGTCCTTTTATTTTTTTCCGTGTTTAAAATTATACAATAAAAATATCGGCTCTGAATAAGTTTCCCAGAGAGGTTTAACAAACCGTCAAAATCGAATATTTCTTTTTAAACTTTTTCCAGGTATATGAATTCCGGTAGCACCCAATTAAAAAAACAATATCACACCATTCTGCAGCATTTCAATAATTTTTGCGACAACCCCAATAATCATCAAACATAGAATATATTTAAAACCCGAAATAAATGAAAATGGCCAGTTGAAATATCCGTGGTTTTAATTTCAATTTGTTTTGGAGATCAAAATATATTTATTGAGATTTGGTGAGGAACATTTAGAGATTTATTCACTAAAAGAATCATATTCGGAACATTGAACTGACTATTATTTGTGTTCGGCTATTTCATCGGAGTTTGTACATGGATTAATCTGTATCTGTCAGCAACCATATTTTAAGGTAGATATACACTAATATTTACACCCATGATATTTAATTGTAAGTCGGCACAATTGAAGAACCAATACTACTTACCCGAAATGGGTCACCATGCTTGCTTTTTCTAGAATTGAGATCAAAGTTTGTTCATTTTAAGCCATTTTTCACCTAAATTTATATAGAATACACGGGGAAAATAAGGAAAGACAATATTTAGCTTAATAGAAGTGAATTTTTAATCCATGAGAATTCGATTTATTTTTGAGAAGAGATGATATTAGTTACAACAAAAAATGTATATGTCACCATGCGTTTAATGGAGATATTTAACAAAGTTTCCGGATTAAGAATAATCTACAGGAAAAGGGAGTTAATTAGCGGCACTGCAAACGAAATATGACGTTACACATCTGTCAATCAAATATGACGTCACAAAGAAAAAGCTGTCAAATTACTGTTCCGGTCCGAAAATCAAACCCACCAAGTATCCGACTCTTTATTTTTCTAATGCGCAATTGAATTGCGCAGCGCAACAGTGTTTATCTACCTTAAGTCAAAGTTTGTCGGCCTCTGTTATTTGCGTTGATTAAAGGGACAAATTTTGCTTTGAACGCGAAATTTAACTTCTGCTGAAGTAATATTCCTTTCCTTCGATCATCCGTTCCTTTCAGTGATTCAAATCGTTGTGCCTGTCTTTTTGAAATAACTAGCTAACTTTTAAGGTAGTTGACCACCGTTTCATCTCATACATAAAAACATGTTTGATACGATCTAAGACCGGCGATACTATTTTTTTTTTAAATTAAGAATCAAACAAAATTTACATTGGTATTTGCACCGTAGGTATCGTTGTCCTGCGACAACATGATTTCTACTGCAATTTGGTCCTGATTTCTACTGCTGAGTCCTTGATTTCCTACGATTTGTTTTGTGTTGAAATAGTATATTGCGCGATATAGATCTTTCGAAGTATTATAAGGTGAATTGTGATAGAACTTATTATTAAATAATGGTACAATAAACAGTTATTGGAATAAAATGTGTATTTTTCAAGTTATATATAGTCCTGGCTTTCAACTGCATGTGTATGTCCCTATGTTATGATTTCTAACGCATTGTCCACGATTTCTATCGTTATGTCAATATAAAGAAACAAAGATAAATTGCCATTTCTGGTGCAAAAATGTGATTTATATGTATGTTTTGATAACATTGCATGCAATAAACGTCAAAACTAATGTTCTACTTTCCAATATAATGATTTTTTTAAATATTTTTTTTCAACTTTCACATCATACAAACTAAGAACCAATTTGTGTTAGTTGCCCAGTCCATTTAATCTCTTTCACTGCGTGCCTGTTACATGTAATTAGCCCTTAACAATACATGTGCAAGGTTATTATCTCAGTCTATTGCAAAGAGCAATAGCTTGACATTCATATTGCAAGCCCGAATTATATTCAAGCCGAAAAGTAGACAAGATGTAGACAGGAATAAAAGCCCTGTCCTTGATAAACTGGAGTTTTCTATGTATCGTGTGTATTTTTGTCACATGTACATTCACTCCATATCCTTTCATATTTCCTATCTAATATCCTTTATGAATTATCTTATAAGCATATGAAATATCTTTTTATCAATATTTAAAGAAGATATCTTAGCACTTACGCACAGGCTTACTTTCTTAACTATGTTCTCTGTCGACCACCTCTATGCATGAGGAATGGGAAAAAATTAACCCAATTGTATATGAGGTATTTTTATACTTTTGTGACAAATTTTCCTCTAAACACATCCATTAATCAATTATTGTATATTGACGAAGATGGACGTTTGAAGTCTAAGCTGTTTGATAAGCGTGATGATTTTAATTTCCCAACTGTAAACTTTCCCTTTCTTAGCTGCAATATACCTACCTCTCCAGCCTATGTAGTGTACATTTCACAGTTGACTCGTTACTGTCGAGCGTGTAGTTTGAACAGTGATGTTTTGAACAGAGCAGAAACACTTTCCCAAAAGCTGCTTGGTCAGGGATTTGTTCAACATATGTTAATTTTATCCCCCAAGAAATTCTATGGCCGTCACCACAACATCATCGAAAGATATGACGTGTCAGTATCCAAAATGAAAGTGGACATTTTCAGCTAGATTCACGTGTTCCCGGATTTGACTACCGACTTTGACATTTTCCTGGATTGACCCACTCACAGTGTGACGGGCGCTGTTAACAGAGCAGGACATGCTTACCCTTCCGGAGCACCTGATGTCACTCTCAGTTTCACTGGAGTTCACATTGTGAGTGCTTTGTTTTGAATGTTCTGATTTCTGTTTCTGTGCTTTGGGTCTGTCTAGCGTCGTTGTTTTGTGTCTGGCGTCATTGTTTTCTGTGTTCTCGTCTTGACCAAGCCTTTGGACTTCTATTTTTGTAAATTTCACTCCTTTGTTCCTTCGGTATTCTACTGTCGTTGTTTCAAAGTGGATAAATTTAAATAAATTCACCAAAAGGTCAAAGGATGGACTGCCTCCCGTCTTCTTGACTGGGACAAGAATTGACGCTGTTATAAAGTACTTCTGTGACAAAGTGTAATTCGGGCTTATCAAGGGGTTGAAGAGGAGATTTTACGACGAATGGATTAGGATAACTAGGAACCAAGATACATATATATGTGAAAATGTCACTCCAGACGAGTCCCATCAATCAACTCAGCGTTCGACCATGGGAAGGTTTTAGCACGGAATTGTTTTCCTCCCCCATCGCGGGCAATATTATTTTACCCATATATATACTATGTCAGGAAAATTTGTTGCGCACCGGCTTTATTTCCTAATGGACATGGTGAGTGTCAGAATTCTTTTTGTCCAAACCAGGTGCTGGTCAATGGTTTTTTTTTTTTCTTTTTTTTTTTTTTTTNTTTTTTTTGAAAAATATGGACCAGAATTTTTTTTCTGCAAAAACCCCCCCTCCACCGAAAATCAAATGGGCCATTCCTTGTAATTGGGCACTGAAGCACAAACCCAGTATAAGATGACATTTTGCATTACATTATATACTTTTATCAAGTCTTTAAATGATGCATTCATTTTAGGTCCTATCTTTTCCTTATCTGTCAATCGAAAAATTCATATTCTACATAATTATTGGATCTAAATCTGCAATATTTATTCAAGCATTAAACAAGCTGCTCCTCATTGATTTCTTTTTTTTTAATTTAACAATATCTAATAGGGAACATTTTTCAGATTGCCTTTATTTCTTTATGATACTTTACATTTTTATGGAAATGAAGCATCAAATATTTATGAAAATATTTAAGATCACTAATTCCATCTACATCTACATCATAAGTAACATGGGATCCTGACCCATGAGAGGTTCGGTCAGGTTCTACCAGGCTACATCAGTTGGTACTTTAATAATGGGGTCTCATCCCGGATTTTATAAATCCCGAAATCCAGAACTTAAAGAAACATTTAAAATTGATAAAACCCAGATTCTTGGTGCACTTTTTATCATACTAGTATCTGGTATTATATGTTGAAATCCATATTTCCTATTGACTTCTTTTGATAATTTTGATAGACAAAAATCTTTCAGTAGGATTATGACTGAATGACCGACGATGATAAACGGAAACGAGGACTCTTCATTGCAGTGGTAGAAGCTGTAGGTTTGGTCTTCTATTTCGGAAAAGCATATCTTGATGACAAGAGAGAATAGAAATTGTATTCAAAAGCAATAGGCTATCCAGAACTTGTATAGCACGCCTGTATCCTTTCTAAGCAGCCTTTCTTAAAGAATATGTTTGACTACTATATGTTGTAATCGTCCACAAACTTAATACACTGATGCTTTGTCCGACAACGGATAAAAGTGATTGTAAGAACACTTTGCTAGTTTAGTTTAGGTTTGTCGACTATCCCACTTCCATGACCAGAAAATACATGGATGTAGCAGTGATCTATAATTAGCAAAGAATTCTGCTTTTAACCGGGGCTAGGGACCGCCTTGAACTTACTATGAGGTATAAGCATCGAGCTCATCGTTGAAGGTCTCGGTGACTTCAACATCAAGAACAACAATAAAAGCGTTGTTCCTTTGCTTGGTTCTACCTTGTTTTCGCAGGGACTTTGTATTATGTGCATTTACTCCATATCCTTTCATTGTTTACTAGTTCCAATTTGCCTAGTAGTGTCAGAGGACAAGATCTGAAACGTGTTTCAATTGGGTCAAAGGTTAAACTTTGCGGTTCCTTTCTGGTGGGCATCGCGGAAACAGTTTATCCTTAAAAACACTTTTTACAGGGGCTTACCTAAATAAACAATGAAAGGATATGGAGTACATGTACATAAGACAAAGTCTCTACAAATTCATGGTAGAAGTTATCAATGAGACGTTTTTATTGTTGTTTTTTATCTTGAAGTCACTAGAAGTAGACTATTGTGGCAAAAGTTTGGTTCCTATTGGATATATAGTTTCGGAACAAAATATCATTGAAAGAATCCCCATAGGATCCAATATCAAATTATATTCCCTGCTGGTGGCGATCTTTAATAAGATGTAAATTTGAAAAAAAACACACATTTTTGCAGGATGACAAATGTGTATATTGGTTCAAATTGCTCGGACAGCATCAGAGGATCGTTGAATGTTTCTTCCCAAAGGGTACAATGTTAAACTATGTTAACAGGTAGCGGCAATCTTGTATATAGGGCGGACTTGAGAAAAAAAACCTTAAACTCATTTCGCTGTGTTTTGGTTCCAAACGGCTCTGCATTTTCAGATGAAAAGATCTTTGAATGTGTTACATGTTTCCCATACGGTCCAGTGTTAAACTATGTCCCCTGTTAGTAGTAATTTTGGATAAAGTGCGATTAAGGAAATCACCTCTTCAAGGTCTACCTAAAGACTGTTGTGGCAAAGTCTCGTTTCAATTAGCTTTCACTTCATGGATTTCCCCAAAGGGTCCAATGTTGAACATTGTTTGTCACTGGCGGCCATTTTTGACCAAGAATGAAACTAAAAACAAAAGCATAGGTTTTTGCAGGAGCCAACCCCAGGACTATTGGGGCCAAGTTTGATTCCAATTGGCTATGTAGTTTCAGATCAGAAGATTTTTGAATGTGTTTTTCCATAGAGTTGAACGTTAAACTATGTTTCCACTGGCAGTCGTCTCGAATGTAGCTGAGGATTTTTGCGGCCAAGTTTGGTTCCAGTTGGCCTAGAAGTTTCAGATGAGAATATTTTCGGACAGACGACGGACGAACGCAAAATGATGGAAAACGCTATGACAAAGTAAGCTAATGATAGCATAAATGTACATAATGATTATGAGCTCTTAATAAATTGGAGTTGTAGCTGTCAATGATTATGTAAGCACAACATTAATTTACAGTAAAATTAGTGAAATCTGAGAACTTGACGTGTTTCATACCCGTATTTTTCATTAACACCTTGCATATTGTAGAGATGTATGTTCTTTGGTATTGCGTGCCGGTTTCTCTGCTACTTTATTGGTTCTTAAATGGATAAACGATTTCATGTCACCAGTCGGTTTATCAGGTAATTTTGCATTTAGAATAGCAAAAAAAACACAAATTTATTCCGCAAATTTAATTGTCAT
The DNA here is from genome assembly GCA_002080025.1 of Modiolus philippinarum. Taxonomy (NCBI): domain Eukaryota; kingdom Metazoa; phylum Mollusca; class Bivalvia; order Mytilida; family Modiolidae; genus Modiolus; species Modiolus philippinarum. The sequence continues at coordinate 34,397 of MJUU01020034.1, forward strand.
CTGTGTAGAGGTTTTTGTAAACGGTGATTAGTTCATACAATTCTTACAAACTACAGTGTTTCCGAAAAATTATTGTACTGCTTTGTTGATCAGTATAACAACACAACCACGTGGGTTATCTGAGGCTTGCACTGGGTTATTTTCGTGCAGCGTGTTTGCCGATTTTTATTTAACACGCAGTCGCGCTGGAGAATCATTATTTGTCATTTTTTCTTGACATTAAAACAAAATATAGGTAATCAACGATTACAAAGTTCGTCTCGTAATGGCAAATGGACACAGAAACCCAATTTGGCCAAGGTGCTGATTTACCATCCCTAATGCATGTATACAAAGGCTAGATGATCTTACCATGTACAGTAACTGAATTCGGACATAATCTTGAATGTATGTCAATCATGCAGAAAATGTAGGTCAAAGTGACGTAATTTTGCCTAGATGCTGACCTATTTTCAAATATGCATGTACATGCAAGGTAAGATGATCCTACCATGTACAGTTAATGAGATATCAGCATAAACTTGAATACAAGTCACTCATGCGGAAAAAATAGGTCAAAGTGACATTATTTTGCCTGGATGCTGACATACAGTCAAAGGTGCATGCACATGCAAAGTTAGATGATCGTAAACCGGAATGTAAGTCGATCATACGGAAAATATAGGTCAAAGTGACCTAATTTTACCTGGATGCTGACCTTTCGTCGAAGATGCATGCACATGCAAGATTTGATGATCCTACCATGTACAGTTACTGAGATCTGAACTCGGACGTAAACTGGAATGTAAGTCGATCACGCGGAACATATAGGTCAATGTGACCTTATTTTGCCTGGATGCTGACCTGCCGTCAAAGATGCAAGCATATGCAAAGTTAGATGATCGTACGATGTACAGTTACTTAGATCTGAACTCGGACGTAAACTGGAATGTAAGTCGATCATACGGAAAATATAGGTCAAAGTGACCTAATTTTGCCTGGATGCTGACCTGACCCCAAAGATGCATTCACATGCAAGGTAAGATGATCCTACCATGTACAGTGACTGAGATCTGAACTCGGACGTTAACTTGAATGTAAGTCACTCAAGCGGAAAATATAGGTCAAAGTGACATTATTTTGCCTGGATGCTGACCTACCATCAAAGATGCATGTACATGCAAGGATAGATGATCCTACCATGTACAGTGACTGAGATCTGAACTCGGACGTAAACTTGAATGTAAGTCACTCAAGCGGAAAATATAGGTCAAAGTGACCTAATTTTGCCTGGATGCTGAACTACCATCAAAGATGCATGCGTATGCAAGGATAGATGATCTTACCATGTATAGTGACTGAGATCTGCTGAACTCGGACGTAAACTTGAATGTAAGTCACTCAAGCGAAAAATATAGTTCAAAGTGAACTAATTTTTTTTTTTTTTTTTTTTTTTTTTTTTTTT
>MJUU01020034.1:35856-79776 GCA_002080025.1 Modiolus philippinarum
TTTTTTTTGTAATTTTTTATTTTTGTTCACATGAGCAACACGAGTAAATGTCGATAAACATACAATAGATACAGCAAAAATATACAAGAAGAGAACAAGAAGTAATTTATCTGCCCTTTTCACTATAGTCCAAAATTAAGTACATATATACCTAATAATAATAATCATATTGAAAAGAGAGAAAAAAAAATTAAATAATAATAATAATAAATTTGATTTTTCATAGCTCCATGTGCCCTTGGGAAATTTAAAAGCAAATAGGCGCATGGAGTCTTGAATCACTGGATCCATTCCCTATATTTCCTCTGTCCCCCGGACACGGACCAATGTCTTGGCTATGCCTCATTCTCTGGTCAGTGTCCCGGTGAACAACACTTCCCCCATAACTAACTAATAAATACATAATAATGTATAAATAATTTAAAAACGTTAATATTTTTTACATGATACATGTCCTCTCTATAAAAGAAAATCAACAGTTGAATAGATAGATATAGATATAAGCTATGGAAAACTATATAAAATTTTTATATAATATGGATAATATTTCAAGACAGAATAATATATATGTTCTATTCCAAGTATATATTGACATTACATAATTTGATGCACTAACTAAATGTTCACTTCCTCTCCTCCCTGTAGTGCACCTAAAGAACAATCATAAAACAAAAATCCATGGCCATTACAATATTTAAAGAAAAACTAGAGTTATTTCCCCTAATTAGTTACAATATCTTTAATACCTTCCCACTGTTTCAATATTTTCTCTCCAACTGCAGGAGTTTTGTAAAATGTTACCGAGAGTTTTTCAATTTTGTATCTTTCTTTTAAAAAATGAATGACTCCAGCCTGTGAAGGAAGTACAGCACTGATTTTACAAGAATATATATAATACTTAATGAGAAAAATGATTAAATTAACTAAATTGTCACTGCAGGTATCCCCTAATATAATATCTTTTACAGAAATAGGAATATCAATATTGCATGTTCTTTTTAGGGTTTCTTGCATTTGTAACCATAAATTTCTAACTATACCACACTCCCAAAGCAGGTGAACTACTTTCTCTTTTGTTTCCATACAGAAAGTACAAAGATATGTCTCTTTAAGTTTACATTTAAACAGATAGAAATTTGTTGCAAGTGTGTGCATAAGGATTTTATATTGAAACATTCTATATTTGTTATTTTGGCAACACGCAAAAGGCAGAAAATGAATATAGTCCCAATTACCAGGGAGAATGTTTAATATATCTTCCCATTTATGGTGCTGTCGCTCCGGCATTTCCGAAAATAAAGAGATACATTTTTTATAAAAATACTGATTTGATTTTTTATTAGTTTTAACATAATCAAGATATTCACAAGATATATTACCAGTGTTTTCTCCTTCTCTTATTTTCCTTTTCCAGCTTTCTAGAAACATGTGTACAATACCCGCATAACGCAAAAAAACTTGCTTTAATATTAAATTTTTTAGTAAACTGATCAAAAGAAAGAAAGTCATTATTCTCATTAAGTAAATCATGAACAAAAAACACCCCTGCTGTACACCATTTGTCATAAATAACAATTTGATCATCAATTTTAAGATTTTCATTGAACCATATGGACTGGTTAAGAATTTTCTGTTCCTCTACAGTATATTCCGTTTTTAGTTTTCCCCAATTATTAATAATATCTTTCCAGAATTTATTAAAGTTTCTTGCTACATTATATAAACTATCAGAGGTAAGGAGCCATATTTTATCACCGCCAAACTTGGTATACTGGTCACTGACTAAGGTCTTCCATGGTGATGTATTCAAAGGGTCAAGGATTTTGTAAATCCATGTCATCTTAAGACTCATTGTTAAAGACTTTATATGAGGTACCTTTAATCCCCCTTCTTCATAACCATTTATCATTATGTTTCTTTTTATTTTATCTGGCTTTCCACTCCAAAGAAATTCAAAGAATATATTTTCAATTTCTTTCAATAAAGTTTCTGGTGGATTTGACAAAACAGTTAGTGGTTGAATGAGAATTGGAAGCGCCAGTGATTTTATAACTGTTACTTTTCCCATTAAGGTTAATTCCCTGTAAGTCCAACAATTTAGAAGGGATTTAATTTTCTGTATTTTTTCATGGAAATTTTTAATTGTTTTATCTTCCTCAAATAACTCAAATTTTATACCAAAAAGTTTAAATTTCCCTAAATTATTCCAATTTAAATTTACTTCTGGCAATAATATATCATTTGAATGAACTTTTGACCCAATCCATATGGCTTCTGTTTTATCCAGATTTGCTTTAAGTCCTGCACATTCAGAAAACTTTTTCAAAATATATAACGACTGTTTCAGAGATTCGGCATTATCATCAAGAATTAGGAATGAATCATCTGCATACTGGCTCAACAGGTATTCGGTGTCATCAATTTTAGTTCCATTAATATTAGGATCATATTTATTTGATGCACTCATGAGTTCAAGGGCCAAAATAAATAAATAAGGGGATAAAGGATCCCCTTGACGAACCCCCTTCCTAAATTAAAAAAGTCTGAACAATGTCCATTGTTGATGATGCAGCTTTGAGTATTTGCAAAAAGTGTATATACCCATTTACAGAGATCATTACCAAAGCCGTAAAAAGAGAGCATTCTATTTATAAAAGACCATTCAAGAGTGTCGAATGCTTTTTCAAAGTCAACATGTAATAAGAGTCCTGATATGTTTTCTTCTTCTGTTTTTTTCAATTAGGTCAAATATCAATCTGGTGCATTCACCTATATATCTTCCTTGCATAAAACCCTGTTGTGTCTCACTTATAAGCTTTTTAAGGAGTGGTTTTATTCTATTAGCCAATACAGCAGATAAATTTTAGTATCAACATTTAACAATGTAATAGGACGCCAATTTTTTAGGAAATATTTTGATTTTCCTTCCTTTGAGAGACAAGTAATGACTTCTTGTGTTTGTGAAATTGACATTGATTCTTTTTCAAAACTATAATTATAGGAATTTATCAGGTATTTATGTAAATCACTCCAAAAGAATTTATAAAATTCAGTGGTAAATCCATCTATACCTGGCGATTTTCCATTTTTCATGACACCAAGACACTCAAAAGTTTTAACTGATCCCTCACCCTGCTGCCTTTCATCCTCAGTAAGAAAATTTAGAAACGGGTTCTCTCTATTAAAGAAAGGACTCTCATGTTCCTGGTTGAAGACTGGATTTGATGCGGAATATAATGTTTTATAAAATGATTTTTGTTTTTTAATAATTTCAAACTGGTCAGTTATTTCTTCTCCATTTTCTTCAATTAATTTTGGTATTATTTTATCATTATATTGACGCTTTTCCAAATTACAAAAGTAATTTTTACATTTTTCTCCCTCTGCTTGCCAACGGGCCTCGGCTCTTGCCATTATACCCGTAATTTTTTTTTCACGTATGCATTTTAAACATTCTTCAACAGATTTAATATCTTTTTGAATATCTTCCTTTGGATTTTTTTCAAATTCTAAATGTAATTTTTCCAGCCTAATTATAAGTTCATCTTCATCATTTTTTAATTGACGTTTTTTATATGCTGAGTAGGATATAGTTTTTCCCCTCATTTCACATTTTACCATTTCCCAAAATAAATGTTGATTTATTGATAATTCCATTCCCCAATCCTCATTATTACTCGATACACTGTATTGAATAACTAAATCATGAATGCATTGTTTAATTTCTGTTACAAAATCCTTGTCGTGAAGTAAACTGTTATTGAATTTCCAGGTCCCCCTACCCTAGTTTGATTATGAAATTGAAGTTCCAAAAGAATAGGAGAATGATCTGAACGATAACTTACTTCAATATCAGGTTTCTTTATCATTGGCTCAAAATCTTCTGATATAAGAAAATAATCGAGTCGACTCTGCTTTAAATGGGGTCCCCTCCATGTATATCTTCTTTTCTGGGGGCTCAATATTCTCCAAATATCTAATAAATTTAAATTTTCTTTAAGTTCCACAATTTTTTCAAAGGCCTGAATGTTATTTTTATTTTTGTAATTACATGTATCTAAATCATAATTCTGCACCACATTCCAGTCCCCAACCATGATTATTGATGAGTTTTGTAGTGATGTAATTATATTAAAAATATTTGTAAAGAAAGAAGGTGTATCATCATTTGGCCCATACAGTGCTACAAAAGTTAATCTACACTCTTGAATGGTTATATCTAAAATTATGTAGTTACTATTTGTATCCAAAATAAAATTGTGGACTATGTATGAAAAAGTGTTATTTATTAATACTGACACACCTCTACTATTACCTGAAAATGAACTAAAATAACATTTATATCCCCATTCTTGCTTCCACTTATTTTCATATTCTTTTTGACAGTGCATATCTAACAAAACTGCAATATCATATTTTTCTTTACATCTAACAAAGAAATCCTTTCGTTTCATTTTATCGGCCAACTACTGACCTACCATCAGAGATGCATGCATATGCACAATTAGATTATCGTACTATGTTTAGTAGCTGAGATATGAACTGAAATGTAAATTTGAATGCAAGCCACCCAAGCAGAAAATATAGGTCAGAGAGACCTAATTTTCTTGGAGGCTGTGAGTTAGCCCAAGATGCACCTGCATGCAAAGTTTGATGAATCTACACTGCATAGTTACCAAGATATATACCCAAATGCGGACGCGGAAACGGACGCGGACGCCGGGGGTATTCCAGTAGTCCCCCTCAACTTCGTTGAGGCGAACTAAAAAGTGCACGGGCAATTTTTAAATTCTCGTTCGTTGTAAAACGACATTATATCTCTCGTACGTATTTGTGTAGCACCTTGTAGTGTTGAATCATTCTTTACATAAAATCAATAAATGGCTATTTTTAGCACGCTACAAATACGGAGATAAATTTATACGTTTGACACATTATATTGTGATATAATTTTTAATAGAACAAAATACTTGTGGAAATTATACACAGAAGACAAAAAAATTATCATCGGCTAAAGAGCTAACATTGTGAGTTAGGCTACAAGTAGAAATCTATTATATGGTGCGGCTTCGCCTTACCGTATAATAGATTTCTACTTGCAGCCTAACTCACGATATTAGCTCTTTAGCCGATGATGATATATATTGTAATTCGGTTTAATTGTGCAGAAATGCTTAATATGTAACATTAAATCGCTAAATCATGTCAGTAGAACGCCAGGACCTACCAGTAGAAATCCAGGACTGTGCGTTAGAAAGCCAGGACCTCATATTTTCAATTTTTATCCAGTATAGCCAAATTACAGTTTTTTCAGGCTTGAAAAGTGTTGCTAAATAATTGTATCATAGACGAGGATAACGCATACTGTTTTTGACTCATTTAACACAAGTATAGCAAAGATATTCATGACACAGTGGAATAACAGCAAATGACATAAAGTATAAATATTGCATGAATGCATTTTTTCCGGTATCAAAACAATATCAATTTGTAGTTAGTTTCATCTGTTCATAACTACAACCGTGCTCTCGTTTTTGTGTATCAACAAAATCGTCTGTCTGTTGTCATTTTTGTTTATCAATGCAGTAGAAATCACGGACAAGCATTAGCAATCACGGACAAAATGCAGTAGAAATCATGTTCTCGCAGGACAACGATACCTACGGTGATTTGTCTGAAAAACGATAGGTCCGTGTCTTTTTTTATTAGCTCACCTGGCCTAAAAGGCAATGTGAGCTTTTGCCATCACTATGCGTCCGTCGTCCGTTGTCGGTCCGTCCGTCTGTCTGTCAACAATTTCAAAAATCTTCTCTGAAACCACTGGGCCAAATGTAACTAAACTTGACCTGAATCACCACCAGAGTATGGCTCCTCAAAATTGTGTTTGATTAGGCGGTAGGTGGAATACATGGCCGCCGTTGCTAAAAATAGAACATAGGGGTAAATTGCAGTTTTTGGCCAATAACTCTTACACCGTAAAAGATATCAAAAATCTGACAGAGTTAAAATGATCAGCATGATGAGATCTACCTACTGTGCAATTTTGAAGAAAATCTGAAACTCATCTCGGAGTTATAGCCCTTTTTCCGTAAAATTTCCAAATGTTGTGCATTTTTTATTTTTTATTTCAAAAAGTGTAATAGATGGATGTCAAGTGTAAATTGCAGAAATGTTTAGCATATCAAGTTCTACCCACCCTGAAATTTCAAAAAATCCAAAATTCCTTGTAGGAGTTATTGCCCTTTTTTCACAGAATTTTCAAAATTTTCATATTTTTCGTCTTTTATTTCCAAAACTATAAAGATGATGGTTCATTGTAAATTGATAAAATGTTTGCCATGCTGTGGCGACTTCAAAACTGGTGTTGAAAATTGTTCATTGACCACCGTTTTCAAAATGGCTGCAAAAAAAAGGCGGGAAAATTTCATCATTTTCCGATTTCAATGAAATTTGGTTTCCAAATATATATTGATGTTGGGACTTCAAAACTGATGAAAATTGTTCGTTGACTACCATTTCAAAATGGCCACCAAAAGGCGGGAAAATTCAACATTGTCCGATTTCAATGAAATTTGGTATTCAAGTGGATATTGATGTCACTAAAAAAATCTATAGGTTATGACAGGAGGCACACCACTTATTCGCCCTCCCATTGACTCTTATGTTAAATTCCGGGATTTCAAAAATATGTCAAATAAGAAAATATAATTGAATTGATTTTGTACATAGTCGCAACAGAGAATTTTCGGTATTTGGTCGTATTTCATTCTATCCGTTCTAGCTTGTTACGCAACTTAATCATGTTTTTTAACTGTTCTTTGCTCTCTGTCGTTCATCTGGAAATATTCTATGATCTTGCTGATTATAACATGTATCAATTGGCTGGAGTCACTACAAATTATAATGCACTATTTTTTATAGTACTATTTTCGTGGTGTGTCAAATATTTGCGTATTGAAATAGTGAAGTGCCCCCTGACAATATTATGGCTTTGACATTTTACACAATCTGGGCACACAGAAGCTATAGTTAGTCGTCATATAAGCGGGAGGTTGATGCATCATTAAACCTGGTTTAACCCACCATTTTATTTATAAAATGCCCGTTCCAAGTCGGGAATATGACGGCTTGCCAAAAATGTTCTGTGTTGGATTGTGTTTCCCTGATTTAGTCGAATGTTATACGGATTTTCCTTACTGGTCTCTTCCTTTGATCGTTTCGGACTTTTATTGTCACTTTCATTCACTACCTCAAAACCAGTGTTGAAAATTGTTTGTTGACTGCCATTTTCAAATGGCTGCCAAAAAAGGCGGGAATATTCAACAATGTCCGATTTCAATAAAATTTGATTTCCAAATAGGTATTGATGTCGCAACTTCAAAGCTGATCTTGAAAATTGTTCGCTGACGGCCATTTTCAAAATTTCTGCCAAAAAAGGTCGTAAAAATTCGATATTGTCCGATTTCAATGAAATTTGGTTTCCAAATAAATATTGATGTTGTGACTTCAAAACCGATGTTGAAAATTGTTCATTGACCGCCATTTACAAAATGATGTCTCGACTTCAAAACTGGTATCGAAAGTGGTCCTTAGAAAGAACTTTTTTTATCAAGAAAAACCAACAAAGAAATATAGTAAAACATTATCAGATTTTAAATACAGTTCAAGATGTGTTGTTTGAGCTACCAAAAATAAAGAGACTGAAGATCAACTGTATAACTTACAATGTTAGCTTGATTGTGTCAACTGAAAGCCAGGTGAGCGATAGAGGCTCCTGGGAGCCTCTAGTATTTAATGAGATCTGTCGGTTTTATATAGTATCATATATGGATTTTGATGTATAATGGAATACGGTGTGAGCTACGCGGAAAGTATCTAAAGGCCTGTTTACACGATCAAAGTTTTTTGTCAAAAACTTTGTCAAAGTTTTCTTTGACAAAGTTTTTGATCGTGTAAACCTGCATCAAAAACTTTGTCAAAGAACTTTGACGAACTTTGACGGACTTTGATGGAATAGAACTTCATCCTATTTTTAATTGACTTTAATGGACTTTGATGGAAACTGACCAATCAAAATGAACCACATAGCAGGTGCGCGAAATGGAAGCCAGGATAACTTTGCTACATTTATTGCCTAAATCACAACTTTCGAACGAGCTTCTCTCCATACAAATGTTTAATTGAATATAGATTTTTCAATAAGACAAACTTGAAAAATCGGCCCAATAAGGATTAACACTTTGCCAGATATTGATCCCACATCCATTCGATTCCGCATCGATGACGTGAAATTACATGGTTGTAGCATTGCTCTACATTTAGCAATGAATTCCGCTCAAACCGGTGCTAGGGGATGTCTTGAACTTTCTATGAGCTATGAGCAGAGCTCATTGTTGAAGGCCTCATGTTGACTCAAGATAATCAGCATGCAATACAAGCGTCGTTCCTTTGTGTAACCATATATTTGTAAAGACTTTGGCTCATATGGTTTTACTGTATATGATTTGATATCCTTTCATTGTTTATTAGCCAATTACGGATTTAATGACCCAGTACGTTGTTCCTTTGCTTGTTTTTTTACAATGTATTTGTAGAGACTGTCTCATATGCGTTTACTCCATTCACCATTTACGACTGGAGTTTGTCTCTCCTGCAGTGTGGAGTCCGTAAAAAGATTCCCCGTGCGAGAGATGTATGCTCTCTATATTTTTCAGTTATGGTGCACTTGTTCGTATGAGAATTTCTCATAAGGATATACTATTCATACTTTCAAATTTTGGCATTAATTTTTGACAAAGAATACTTGCCGACAAGAAAGGTATATATTTTTATACACACAAACAACTATATGGTACTTTTCCTTATCTTGGTTATCAGTATTACACAACATAGTATTGTTTTGTTAACAGGTGGATCCAGTTGAAGGTTGGTTACGTCCACTCAGTCCTAAGGGTAAAGGAAGATATGCAGTAGGAATTTACAATGCTGGAAGTTATGGATGGCTACAGCTTGTGAACAAGACCATGTCTGATCTCGGGTTAGATAAGGATACCACATATACTTTGTCAAAGGTTCTCCCATTGAACAATACACTTCCTATGCCACCGGAATTCAAAGGGGAGAACAGTGGCCGATATGGACCAACCGATAGACTTATTTTAAGAATACCACCTTATAGTATGTTCCTATTTATAGCCGAGCCAGTAACCAAAAAGTATATAGGAGTCCCTAATCATCATTTGAATAAGAGTTGAGAAACAGACAGTTTTGCGTAAATTGATTACGATATTTGAACATAAAAGTTGAAGTGTTAAAAGATACTTTATTTATTGCTTTATTGTGAAAGCTCAGTAAATAGATCACAAGAGAAATTAATGATAGAAGAGATTTATATACAGTTATTGTCATTTTACCGTGTATAATAACGTTTTCACCATTTTTTACCCGAGCGAGAGCAAGACTGAACAAATAGCCATATATACTTGATTAATCATAAATGTCTGCATCTCTTAACATCTTATATTAAAATATCCCATTTTTAAAAGAAAAAAACTATTAATGGGCTGCTCTATATATTTTTTTTAATTTGTTATTTTCTGTCTCTATTATGTCCTGACTGAAGCTTTGATTGGTTAAAAGTCGTAACGTGCTTTCATATTGGAAAAGGAGGACAGTTTCGGCCATTAACATTGAACAGCGTTTGTACGCTTTTAGCTGTTTTCTCTAGCTTTCTTATGTATACTCAACTACCGGCAAGATAAAAGAAGGCTGTTTGCTGGTGACCAAATTTCCATTTTCTGATGAGAATAAAATCTCATATCATTCCCAAAATATAAGACATGTTAAATCGTTTATACCAAAACCTTGTAAATTTTTATACATGGACGTAGTTTGATCAATTTCTCAGTAGTGTTAAGTCTGGTGTAATAGCTACGATTTTTGTCCGTACGTTATAATTAACATAATTTCAATTAGCATTCCTATCCACTTTGTGTCATAAACTTTATTTTCGCGATTTATGAAAGATCGACATATTTGCAGGTATCAATTTGCACGGTTTTCAAAGTTAAAAAGGATTTTTCTACACAAAAACTTATTTTCACGGCTACAATTTTTCGCGCTCCAGAGCCAACCGAGAAAATAGCGAAAATTAGTACATCGCGAAAATTAATACGTTTAGAGTACAAAATACAAAACAAATATTTGAATCAAAATACAAAATAACCAAAGTTGCAAACTAAACAGTAAATTGTGGTATGCTGCCTGCGTGTTTTAAGGAGTAGCCTCTCATCAGCAGCATTAGAATCAAATTAGATGGAAGCCATAATCCAAAAACAGTCAAAAAAGAAGAAATGTAGGTTTTATCGGTTTAATTTATTGGTCTAAACAATGTTACATATGACAATTTTATAACACGGCAAATTGTTCATTTCCTCTGGCATTTAAATGTCAAAGATTGTTTACAGCGGGAAGTTATTGAAATAAATAATAAAATAAGTGAAAACCGAAACGTCAATCTGAAAAAGAATAATCCAAAGACAATGGAAACATTAGACACAAAATGACAACACTGAAAAGAAAAAAGGAAACATACATTCAAATGAACAAAACTAACACATACATGTATAAATACCATTATTGGGATCAGAAGCACTCGTCGAGTAAGTAAATTTACCATGTAGAACATGTCATTTCAAATCCGATAGTAAATTTAAATCATATAGAGGAAAACCCTGTCTTAAATTTTTAAAGAGAAGACCTGGGAAACCAATATCCCGTATCTGTCCAATAGATCGTGATATCGACCGTAAAGTAAAACTTCTGTTTTGCTGACTTAAGTTTTTACACACCCTTGTCTAAGTAGTTGCTGACTTAAGTTTTTGCACACCCTTGTCTAAGTAGCCTATTTGTGAGCAACAGGGCTCTATCAAGGAAGTCACTGTAACGACCTAAGGCCGTTGACTAGCGAATGAGTATGTAGATATAAACGTCATATGCTGGTAATGTAAGACTGTTCTTACAAAGAAAACTAAGGAAGTTAATGGAAAAGTGAAGTCATTGTGTTTGTAATACAGCTTAGTTTGTACTATGCCTCTGTCGTCAATTTTGTCAATTTTAATATGAAGGTCAAGAAATGAGGCTGATGTTGAAGTGTCTGTAGTATCCTTAATTTCAAGGTCTTTAATTTGAAATTTTGCAATATCAATTTTTTTTGTAAATTTGCTTAAAAACTAAGGAGGATCTACCTCATGCAAAACTCTGTCCTAAGCTAATTTTAGCTTTACATTTAGGTTATATTTTTAGACATCTGTTGAGGTGATGTTCTTCCAAACTTTTAGATTTTATCTACACTGAAGAGATGTATGTTGTCGAAATGCGCATATGCAGAAACTAAATTCACGGTAACTTCGGTATTTAGTTATTTGTTTCCACAGGGTGGGTGCGTCAGATGTTGGCATTTTAGTCCCGAGGGCATTCACCAGCCCAGTAGTCAGAACTTCGGTGTTGACTCGAAAGCCGATTCTATTTGAAACCTTGCAATATCGAAATTTTTGTGAATTTTGTGTTAAAAAGTAAGGGGTATCTCCCCGATGCAAATCTTTGTCCGTAGCTGATTTTGGCTTTTAATTTAGATAATAAAAGGTTATTTGTTCTCTATCAGTTTTTAAACATCTTTTGAGTAAATGATCTTCCAAACGTTTAGATTTTATCTACACTGAAGAGATTTAAGTTGTCGAAATGCGCATATGCAGAAACTAAATTCACAGTAACGTCGGTATTTAGTTATCAAATAGATAATAACTAATAATAGGTAATATGAAAAATACTGAACATTCAAAATAAAACATTACAAAATGTACCATCTTTTTACACAGCTTTATATTTATACATTTGAATTGATTGTCGTTCAGTCGAGAAAAATCCTGAATTTAATGTACAGTAACGTTCAAAAACAATATCCATTACGAAGGTAAAGCGTTAACTTTTAGTACCTTAAATCATTCATAAGACAAAAATAGCTACAAATAGATAAATATATTGAGTTTGTATATTTTGTGGACAACTTAAGAGTATCTCTCTAATGTAAAGCTTTGTCCTTAGCTTATTTTAGCATTCCATTTTGACCAAATTTGATTATTTGTTATTTTTATCTGCACTGAAGGAGACATAAGTTGTCGAAATGACCATATGCAGAAACTAAATTTACAGTTACTTCCCTACTTTGTTATTTAGAGCCATACGATATTCCATTGAACAATATCCCACAAACTGCCTTCAAAGTATATTTATGATCGCTTACCAGTGGGTTTTGTCGACCATTAGGCAAAAATTTCTAACAAATAAAGGAAAAGCTATATATCAGCTATGGTTAGAGCCATGCTCCTTAGTTTTAAGCAGATATAAATTGCAAGTTTCCAAATATAATCGGTTTTATGGACATCACTGAAGTACTTCTGGATTTGTTAATAGGGTCTAACAGCATTGGCATCAGTCAAGTAGTAATTAATAACTACATCTAACATGTCTAAACAAGTTTCTACAGCTGACCATCTAACAGAAACGTTCAAAGCCTTTAAATTTTTGTATTTTATCTAGTTCCATCTTACACTATCAATGAATGTTTATCAGAGAGAATTGTTTTCCGAGGTTAATAGTGAGATGTAATTATTGAATATTACCCGAGGAAATAATACTAGGAAAAGTGTAATAAAATGGGAATCAGGACTGGTATTTAAAATTCTTCAAAGAAAAACGACTTGACCCTCATCATAATAAAAATGTTATGAAATCCATTTTTCTAAATTTATAGTTTTGGATATATTTGCATATACGATTTTATCCATAATTTATCATTTTGTTTATTAAGTAAATAAACGTGTATTGAATTTATAGAAATAAAGATAAAAATGAACGAACGTTTTATTCGAAACCAGTATATTAGAAGTCTCTGAATGTGACATAGCAGAGAACAGTCACATGGTCACTGCAGGTGTAATTGTTTATGATCAGCAAACACTTCAAAGTGACAGTCTTGTTTATTAAATATGTAGTCTCGTGTTAGAATGTTAGAATAGTGTATAGATTTAAGTAAATTATAGAAATAAGAAAGACAATGCTGTTTGTATGAATTTTATTTGTATATTTTATATTGTATTTTATGTTAATTGTTTTGATCTCAGAATTCTAAGTGTTATGATCTGATCTCGAAGAGGCATACAATGCCGAAATGGTCATCTGCAGTTAATAATATAATGCTTGCGAAATCTTGTTTTTAATGGGATATTTTAGATATTCAGTCGTAGTTCTTGTTTAAATGTATAAGTAAGTTTAAATTTTTCAAAAGATAGTATTATTATTTGTTGCACACAGATGATTCAATTCGAATGATCACACCAATTCACAACTTATTTTATTTGTGTTATCCTTTTAAATTTCCAAGCATGTTTCCAGATATGTGACAAACATACTGTACAATGAAAAAAATAAAATATGCCTAAAGGAGCTGAGATATGTACAAAAATTGTCCATGCCTTTGCGCCGTAAAATTCAAGTTGTTGTGGATTGTGCACTGGCTTCTGCATTTCAAATGTCGTTATTCCCCACAATGAAAGATTGCAAAGCATCAGGAATGTCACAAACTCACGACCAGGCTTCATTTTGACATGTTGTACCATTCTTGCAGAAAGTCGAAGTCCAACAATCAGGAACAGTGTTTGAACCGTAGCCATTAACATTATTAGAATATTTACCACCATAGTAAGCAAGCCTTTGATGGTATGTAGGTAGAAGAACGAGGATATTAAGCTAAACATAGCAAACACGTAGAGTCCTGTCATAGATATTAATATAAGTGTTTCCTCCAGATTATCTTTCGTCTTCCAGGTAAACCGCAGGTGTCGCATTCTTATTCCTGCCAGGATTGTGGCCGTCAATGCCAGTGTCAGAATGATAATTTCACTTGAATGTACAAGTATTGCGTTAGATTTTACTTTCATGTCGTATTTACTTACAACATAGAACACCGTCATTGAGCAAACAAGTGCCACGAAAACAAGAATTCCGACAAATAGTCCCCTGCTGGATCCAGCACAGTCTATACTCATTCTGTGATTCTGTTTTCCATCTTTATCGTCAGATTCCCGGATGTCTATTTTCTGTTTAGTTCCTATATTTTTCCACATGACATATAAAATACCTGTCAAGAATAAATTTGTCACACAAATTTCATTTTGTAAAAATGACTTAATTATATTCTATCAGAGATATTGCAAGCAACTGTGAATGAGCAACGTATGCCAATTTTATGTGCACTAAATTTGTATATACACTTTTTTGTATACATGTACAAGCATACTACTAATACTAATAGCAGTGTTTTATATTTGCAGTGCGAAATTTGGCGGTTTTCAGTCTTTTATTTATTTGCTGGTTTCATATTCGGATCTTTAGTTTGCAATCATCACTTTCATTTGTAAAATATTCGGGACGCGCACATTTTGGCAATTATCGTGATAAATTTAGTAACCTTCCAAACATAGAGTAAGGTTTTCAGTCTACAATGATACGATACTCTACTAACATACTAACAGTGTTACATGATGTAAAATATTTCCCAGATAAGCAATTTTGGCAGACAAAATAAGCTTTTTGCAAGGGGCGTCCATTTATAAATATGACATTTTTACATAATGTATTATGGAACTACAAATTTTGTTCTTAAATTAGAAATTACCATTTTTTTTTGTACATGCATAACTGCTGGTTCGGTGCCTGCAGAAATAAAAGCAACGGTAGAAAATGACAAAATACTGATGCGGATTTCGACAAGTTAAGTCCCTTCAGTGAAAGTCGTATACTGAAATCTGGTTGAATTCTCATAGAGAACAAACTACCAATATAATGGATTTTTTCCGTGAAAATATTCACATGATATTTAATATGATATACTTTTTACTTACATTTCCCCAATTATATAGAACAAAAGTTTAGCTAATTTGGTTTCTTTTAGAAATGCATATTTCTGATATACGCCATTTGGCCTAAACATTGTAAATATCCCAGAGTTAAGAGTAACAGATTAAGACATTTTAACTTGTTGAGTAATGACCGTAAGGTTATTTATACATGTAAAAGTGAAATGTTCTCATTTCATATTGTGATTTTCGTCATTTCACAGCTTTGTTTGTACTATTGATTATGAATTTCCGAGGACCTAGATATTAATAAAAAGCTACTGGAACAGGATAATGTGCTGAAAATGTTTATGTTATCATGTTTTTGACAGCTATGTATCGTAAAATATCATCCTATGGGCCAGAATATGAAGAGCCCCAAACTTCATATTCTGGCGAGAGAGATGATATTTTACAATACTTCAGCTAAAAAAAATTCTGATAACTTGTTTATCATCCTTTATTTTATATTGTAAATTTAGTGAGGTTTCAAATTCCCCCAAATTTACGCGGATAATTCAAATCACATGTCATTCTGTCCATTTGCATGTTGCAGCAACATTTGGTTGAATTTTTACGATATTCTATCGTTCCCTGAAGTTTTTTTGACTTCATGATACGAAAACATGTAAGCTCTGCAGGATATATCAGTAACCAAGTTTTGGTAGTTTTTCTAAGGTCTAGTTCAGCTTTTTGTGAAATTATAACTGTGTTTGTAAAAACCTAATCGGAAAGAGCCAAAAACAACTGTTAATTTCTATCCGTTTGATTCCATGTGCAAATTCAAAATTAAGTTTATAATGCCTTTGAAACGTTCGAGGAATCGCTTGATGTATCCGGGACCACAGGATATGACTTTTGTGGAAGGGCTTTGAGGCTTATATAACCATAGGGAAGGATGATAATTTCTGAAACAGTCTTTGAAAAAGCTGGACCGTGGTCATAATGTTTTGTCGGATAAAAACTACGTTTCCATCTGTCAATGTATATGAGTCGTTTCCAGTCCAATCCACGTTTTCCACTCTTCCAGTTTTATGCTGCGTTGAAACGACCACTTGTACTACATGTACAGTAAGAATTAGAACCTTATGTTGAACTTATGTAGAACTATTGATTCTTTACATTATATTAGGTTTTTTTTAAAATGCCTTTTTGTTAATGCGATTGTTAATTTGGTATCTCTCTGAGAAATATACAATTTTACAGATAATAGGAAACCGATTCTACATTCTGTCAATCGAGAATGCCATTCTTAAAACAATAAATGGATGCCTATTTAAGTCAATATCTCTGTCCTTTTTATTAGCTCACCTGGCGTAAAAGGCCATGTGAGCTTTTGCCATTTGTCCGTCCGTCTGTCTGTCAACAATTTCAAAATTTTTTCTCCTCTGAAACCACTGGGCCAAATGTTACCAAACTTGGCCTGAATCATCAACAGAGTAAGGCTTCTCAAAATTGAGTTCGATTAGGCGGCAGGTCGAACAACATGGCCGCCGTTGCTATAAATAGAACATAGGGGGTAATTTACAGTTGTTTGCCAATATCTCGAAAACTGTTACAGATATAAAAAATCTGACAGATGATAAAATGATCAGCATGATGAGATCTACCTACCGTGCAATTTTGAAGAAAATCTGAAACCCATCTCGGAGTTATAGCCCTTTTCCGGTAAATTTATAAAGTTTGTGCATTTTTTATTTTTTATTTCAAGAAGTGAAAAAGATTAAGGTCAAGTGTAAATTGCAGAAATGTTAAGCTTATTAAAATCTACCCACCCTAAAATTTTTAAGAAAATCCAAGAAACTCCTTTGTAGGAGTTATTACTCTTTTTTTTCACAGCATTTTCAAAATTTCAAATTTTTCGTCTTTTATATTTCTAAAAAGAAAATGAAAGTTAAGTGTAAATTAATAAAATGTTTGCTAGCTTTGGCAACTTCAAATCTGGTGTTGAAAATTTTTCGTTGACCACTATTTTCAAAATGGCCGATAAAAAGGTGGGAAATACTCTACATTGTCCGATTTCAATACAATTTGGTTTTGAAATAGATACTGATGTTACTATTCCAAAACTGGTGTTGAAAATTGTTCGTTGTCCGCTATTTTCAAAGTGACCGCAAAAAAGTCAGGAAAATTGAACATTGTGCAATTTCAATGACATTTGGTTTCCAAATAGGTACTGATGTCGCACACTCAAAAACGATGTTAAAAACTATTCGTTGGCCGCCATTTTCAAAATGCTCACAAAAAGGCGGGAAAATTCTCTGATTTCAATGAAATTTGGTTTCCAAATAGATATTGATGTTGTGACTTAAAAACCGATGTTGACCACCATTTACAAAATGATGTCTCGACTTCAAGACTGCTGTCGAAAGTGGTCCTTAGCAAAAACGTTTTTGTCAAAAATGTCCAACAAAGAAATATAGTAAAACATGATCAGACTTTAAATACAGTTCAAGATATTGGCAGTGTCCGAGCTACCAAAGTATGAGAGACTGTAGAACAGCTGTATAACTTACAATGTTAGCTTGATTTTGGGAACTGAAAACCAGGTGAGCGATACAGGCTCCTGCGAGCCTCTGGTTGAGTTTTATACAGTTTATATCAATGTTGTTGACCAAAGTGGGTTGCAACTACTGTTTCAGCAAAAGAAACCAGTTTTAGTATTATAAAAGCTTACCTGCACAAATGACACTATATTCAATACAGAAGGGATAGAGAAAATGACTTGATTCCATAAGCATACCACCTATCATATTGCTATATCGACAGGAAAATTCACTCAACGGTAAAACCATTTTTACGTCGTGGTGATCGTCAGAAACATTTTCATTTACTAAAATAAAGTGAACATCATGTATAACATAACCACCATATCATTTTCAAGATATAACGATCGTCAGATCGAGCAAAGTCATTATTTCATTTATCTGAGCATTTCGGTGGCATTTTGTAAACCTCCGATATCTATATATCACTTAGAAGTACCAGCATCTATTATGTTATGCCACAGTCGCATGAATTTCGTTCAAATATGTAAAAATGGTAAACAAAAACAAGATATGGGATAATATGGTTAGTAGTCTATATTATTAACCATATTATTCCAAATATAGTTTTTTTTCACTATTTTTTACATACTTGAACGAAATTCATGCAACTGTGGTAATGCTCTATTATTAGTTGGTATTGTATTTCTTTTACAATTTTATTTGTCCCGTTTGAACATCGTGACATTGTTTGATTTTGTTCCTCCAGAGATTTAATCTGTCTTGTCATTTATATTTCAGTTTTTTTGTATCCATTTACCTTTATGTTTATAACCTTTGATTATCCAAGTTCTGACTTGTACATGTTGATTCAGCATTTGTTTGGTACTGTCCCTAACAAAGAATCAAAATTTACACTTCATTGTTAATGAAAAGCCATTGATTTGTTATTCTTGTCAGTTTTACTCTCAGTTGTCGATTGCATGACTTAAAGGCAGGAAACCAATTGCTGAAAATGCAAGACAGTTTTAAACGTTTGAAAATTATCGGTCTTCGTTACAAGTAACTTTTGCTGCTAAATGCCACATGTATATCCTTACATCTCCTTGGAAATAATAAACATTAGTGTTGTATGTGAAAAGAAAACTTTGACATATATCATTAGAAATACTTTGTTTTATTAGCTATGAGGTTTTTTCAAAGAAGTATGAGGTACATGTTCTCAGTTTGGAAATACAAAAATACAGATGTTGCAGAAAAAAGAAAATATCGGTTCATGATTACTTTTATCAATAACATACAAGGAGGCATGACATACCGATATAGATGCATCTACCGATAAACTATATGTCCAAAGCAAAATTATTGTCAGGAAATGTTCAGTCCCATAATTAAGGCGGTACTACTAAATGTTAGATCTAGTCCAAAGGAAACAAGTCTGTCGAAGGTTGCGAGACGTTACATGGGACTGGTCAACCTACGCGTGATGGAGACCATACCTCTCAAGGGGTCACATTTTAAGCGCTCTTTTTCATATCCATGCAGAAGTAGATTATTAGGGTTAGTAATAAACATATGTTGGAGACATCATGGTATCGGGTGAATGCTCCTTCAAGCAGCACCATTTTAGGTGAGTATAATTCAGATGCAGGGACTAAAGGGATGCTAATTAATTTAAAGTGATACATTCAGAATAGGAACTCATTTGAATTATGCTAAAGTTGTTCCTATCTGTCAATCTAAATACGAAGTACACCCTTTACTTCCCGGGGTTTCTTAGTTTTCAAGTTTCAATAAAAAGATACAACGAAAGTAACGAATAAATTGTTGCGAATACACTATATCGGAGCTCCGTTATCACGATTTACTAAACCACTTTTCAATACCTCACAGTAAAGAAACTGTCACGTCATAAAGTCTACAACGTCATAAAATTACGTTTTTTAAGTACTTTCTTAGTCACATGGGGCGGACATAATTGTGACGTAGGGCGGACAAACAACAACGGGTGAATCTAAATACTAGAACTTGGATTTGGTCTATTGAGTAGTGTACCAAATTCCATTTGAAATACAAGATAAACTTTTGCTTGCAAAAAGGTAAAAAGCTAAACCTTAACATTTTTACTTACTATTATAATTAGAAGCTATTTTACTGAGATGATGACTCTCATGGAATGACTGTAATGTTTCCATCACTATCACCCGGAACCAGACACAAATATTTGTAGCAGCCATGTGCATAAATCCGAACCTTGCTATTGATCGTGCTTTATATACAACCATCTATAAATAAGTTAAACATACTTAGAAATATTACACATTTTGTTAGTTACGCTCCTAAAGCGGAACTGCATTCCCTCAAGACCCTAATCTACTTTCTTTAGGGGCTCAGAAAGTTTCATAAAATAAATTTTAAAAAATGAAAAATACCGAAGTTACTGTGAATTTAGTTTCTGCATATGCACATTTCGACAACTTATGTCTCTTCAGTGCAGATCGAATCAAAACAATTGGAAATCCACAAACCTAAATATGTGTAAAAGATGCTAGATCCCCCAAATTCACTTATGATACATTAATGATGTACTTTCCATTTATAGCACATTTCATATTTGACGAAAATTGTAATCTTATTAATAAAATTTACGACAAAAAGGACTTCTTTGATTTCAAAATAATCAACTTCCAAAACATGGAAAGTAATATTCCTACTTCTCATGCTTTATACGAAGTGTCTGTCGGATCAAATAATTCGAACTTTCATATTTCCATTGTTATCTTTCTGATCGCCTTTCTAATAAATGCTTCAAGCATTGTAATCATTAAAAAAAGTTCGTAAACAGATATTAGTCCCCTTAAGAAAGATTTCACGTTTCGATTCGAAAAGTGATAAAAGAATCTTTTTTCCACTTATTACTGGAATGAACCTTTCTAAGACAATTCGATAACACTTTCTGTTGAGTTGCTTCCAGAAAATTGATTATAGGAACAGCCTTTTCTTGCCATAAAACCTGTTTAATCCATCATTTCTTTTGAAATATCTATACCAAAGTAAATCAGGACAATTGTGTTTTACAATTTTTCCAATGGTTTTGATCGTACTTTGCTTTTAATCCTTTGAATGTCGGTTCCCGAACCATTAGTAACTCTGCATAGATGCATATATAATGATAGTTCATGCATTACTACATTTCACGAAGACATAAAAAAAATAATCAACCAAAACAAAAAAACAAAAAAAACATACCTTCGAATTACGGAATATAAAGAACAACTGTGTAAATGTAAAACAAGGTTTCAGCATTGGCCTCAGGATCATAACCGGGTCACCACAAGGGTCATTTTCGTGTGAAATTTCAAAGAATTGTCCTAAATAGAGACCTTCTAATATCATGCATCCGATACCAAAAGCTGAAAAGAGAAAACGACCTTGTTTTGTCTTTGTTTTTTTTTTATGTTGCCGTTTTTACCATGTCTTTGGACTCTGATTTTTGTGATCATTACTTTCCTTAACAAGGAGTATCTCCCTCATGCATCGCTCTGTCCTTAGCTGAGCTTTGGCTTTCCTATCTAGATTATTTTGGTTGTTTGTTCTCTATCAGCTTTACAATATTTCAGTTTATAGACTTCAAAATATTTTGAATTTATCTGCATTGAAGAGACATAAGTTGTCGAAATGCGCATATGCAGTATCAAAATTAACAGTAAATTTGGTATTTTGTTCTTTCCTGTCGAATCCTACTGTCGTTGTTACAATAACGATTATACGACTAATTTGAATTGATAACGATTATTTTATAACCATGTTTGCGATATTTCAGACGCTAAAATATCTCTTATCTCTAATACGAAATAACTTTGGAAATGTGCAACTTCAAATTTTCGATCAACTTCTTAGATAGTCTGGCCATAAATGTTCTGTTGGCTATTGCTATCACTTGACGTCCATCGGTGTGCTTCTGTCCGTCCGTCGTAAACTGTGTCTAAAACCACAGACTCAATTCTAACTTAACTTGGCCTGAATCATAACAAAAGTATCTTGTTTCAAAAAATTGATTGAGGAACACACACCATGGCTGCCATCATCAAATGTAGAGCATAGAAGTTAACATGGTAACCTACTATTTGGCATAAAAATGTTACAGATTTTAAAACTCAGACGCTTCAAAAAAGTTATCAGCATGACAATATCAACCTACCTTGTGGCCTTCCCTTTTCGATAAATTTTCAAACTTTTGATATTTATGTAAGTGAGAAACGAGCCGTCAATTCAAAACGAATAATCCAAGGACAATGACAACATCGGAAACAACAAAGAAACAGAGACACAACATGAGTACGGCTCAGAAAAGAAAACACGAAGACACACACACAGACAACAACACGGACCCATAAAAAAATTATTGATGAGATCAGAGGTGCATCGGAAGAGTAAGCATCTCCTGCTTCTCATAAGACACTCACCGTGTTGATCGTGTCAAATCTGGTAGAGGAAACAACAATTAAACTTTAACGGGAAGGATCTGTTGTTATCTGGGAAACAGATATCCCATATCGGTCCACAAGATGGTGATGGTGATGTCGACCGTTAAACTTCTGGATACATCGGCAAACGAATACCGAAGCAAGGACGAGGAAATGGGAAATTCTAAAATCATAAATCCAAAATCACGATAATTCACAGCAACACGAATTGAGACAGTATGACAAAGACAAAACAAATAAACAAAAATGAACAAGAATGCCATAAAACTAAAGCACTAGCAGTTTGAACCCTTTTAAAAATTGAGGTATCATCAGTTGCTCCGGAAGGTGTGCATGATGACTTCAAGTTTTGGATGGATGACTTCAAGTTTTGATTAACATGCCCTTGTTGAAGTAGCCTATTTGTGAGCAACCGGGTTCTATCAAGGAAGTCACTGTATCGAACACAGGCTTTTGAGTAGCGAATTATCTGGAGATGTATACTCCGAATGCCGGCGCTATTTTGGTATTGCTACAACGAAAAGGGAAGTAAACTATTGGAAAAGTGAAGTCATCGCGTATGTCGTACAGCTTAGTCTACCTTGTTGTCAATTTCAAGATGAAGGTCAAGGAATGAGGCCGATGTGGAAGTGTCTGTAGTATCCTTAATTTCGAGCTCTTTTTGGATAGATTAGATGAAGAAAATCACCTATTAATTCTAATCATCTTTTAATTTTTCTATTTAAAAAAGTATAACAGATGGATGTCAAGTTTGAATTGCAAAAATGTTGATATTATTATGATCTTCTAACTTCAAGTTTTTTCATCAATTTTTTTTTCTGGTTTTACGCATTTTGTCTCATACCTCAAAAACATTTGAGATCGAAGGATGAAGTTGTAAAGTTTTCTATTGAAAAAATGTTCAGCATGTGTAACAAAATTGAATATTCATAGTCTAAGTTACTGGAAAGTCGTTTTATTTTCAAATAATAATGATTTTTATACACTTTTTCTTGTATGTAAAAAAGATTTGAGACAGAGATTAATTTTCAGATTGTGCTGGGATACATTTTCTCTCTCATCGTCGAAGTTGCCTATTTAATCATTATGAAATTGCCGTCCTTTTAAAGTCATATTTTTGAAATGATTTAAAATTGATGTTTAGCTGTAATCGAAAATTATTCAGCCCGTCAAGCACGACATTTTATTTTCATGGTCGAAGTTGCTGATGAAGCGCTACTTAAGTCATTGTCTCAACTAATAATTATTTTTAGACATTTTGTTTAATACAAGTACAGTACTGTGCAACGTAACCCTTACAGAAAAAACGATCAGTCACCCGTCATCCGTTCGTCAGGGAGTAGTCAGCGGTCAGTCAGCGATCAGTTAATTAACGTGACGACTTGTTATTCGTCTAACCCGTCAATTGACGTGAAACGTGACGGATGACGAGATCCCTATTCGTCCAACTCGCGTCCAGATTCGTCCATATATCACGTGATGTCTCGGGTTAAAGATTTTGCGAAATATAGATTCGTTTCACTCAGTGTATACACGATCGGTACATCATCGCAACATATAAATCTTTTGGCTATTAATAAATAATTGCCTATCATATTTTTTTCATTTTCATAGAGTCTTTAATAAAATAAAGGTCGAAAGGAACTGCTGCATTGACGTGTGTAATTCATCAAAATTTGCCATTTTCGTCGAGTTTAAACACAATTATGTGTAAAGGGAAAATTTCCCCACTGATCAGTGCATTTGTAATGACTAAGTTTTAATAATTCATTTTAAGATATACATGTAATGGAATTTAAAAAAAAAAACTAATGTGTATAAGAAAAGTTTTGCACTGGCTGGTAGATTTCCAATGAGTAACTTTTTATCACATTTTTTCATTTTCATGGAATTTTTAACAAAATAATGTGTAAAAGCAAAGTTTCACACTAACCGGTGTATATGTATAATGACTAAAATGAAGATTCATAAGTATTTTGTTTTTACATTTTTTCATTTTCATGGATTTTTCAACAAAATAATATGTAAAAGGAAAGTTTTGCACTGACCGGTGTATATGGAATGACTAAAACGAAGATTCATAAGTAATTTTTATCACATTTTTTTTTCATTTTCATGGAATTTTTAACAAAATAATGTGTAAAAAGAAAGTTTTGCACTGACCGGTGTATATGTAATGACTTAAATGAAGATTATCATAAGTAAATTTTTATCACATTTTTTCATTTTCATGGAATTTTTAACAAAATAATGTGTAAAAGAAAAGTTTCGCATTGACCCGTATATATGTAATGACTTAAATGAAGATTCATTAGTATTTTTTTATCATATTTTTTCATTATCATGGAATTTTTAACAAAATAATGTGGAAAAGGAAAGTTTTGCATTGACTGGTATATATGTAATGACTAAAATGAAGATTCATAAGTAAATTTTTTCTACATTTTTCATTCTCATGGAATTTTTATCAAAATAATGTGTAAAAGGAAAGTTCCTCACTGACCAGTATATATGTAATGACTAAAATGAAGATTCATAAGTAATTTCTTATCACATTATTTTATTTTCATGAAATTTTTTATAAAATAATATGTAAAAGTAAAGTTCCTGACTGACTGGTATATATGTAATGACTAAAATGAAGATTCATAAGTAATTTTTTATTACATTTTTTTTCATTTTCATGGAATTTTTAACAAAGTAATGTGTAAAGGGAAAGTTTCGCACTGACCAGTGTATATGTAATGACTTAAATGAAGATTCATAAGTAATTTTTTTCTACATTTTTTCATTCTCATGGAATTTTTAACAAAATAATGTGTAAAAGGAAAGTTTCGCATTGACTGGTATATATGGAATGACTTAAATGAAGATTCGAAAGTAATTTTTTTCTACATTTTTAAATTTCTCATGGTATTTTTATCAAAATAATGTGTAAAAGGAAAGTTCCTCACTGACCGGTATATATGTAATGACTAAAATGAAGTTTCATAAATAATTTTTTATTACATTTTTTTCATTTTCATGGAATTTTTAGCAAAATAATGTGTAAAAGGAAAGTTTCGCACTGATCGGTATATATGGATTGACTTTAATGAAGATTCGTTAGTAATTTTTTTCTACATTTTTTCATTCTCATGGTATTTTTATCAAAATAATGTGTAGAAGGAAAGTTCCTCACTGACCGGTATATATGTAATGACTAAAATGAAGATCGGTATATATGTACATGTAACGACTTAACTGAAGATTCATAAGTAATTTTTTATTACATTTTTTCATTTTAATGGAATTTTTAACCAAATGATGTGTAAAAAGAAAGTTTCGCCCTGACTGGTGTATATGTTATGACAAAAATGAAGATTCATAAGTAATTTTTTTATCACATTTTTTCATTTTCATGGAATTTTTAACAAAATAATGTGGAAAAGGAAAGTTTCGCATTGACTGGTATAAATGTAATGACTAAAATGAAGATTCATAAGTAATTTTTTTCTACATTTTTTCATTCTCATGGAATTTTTATCAAAATAATGTGTAAAAAGGAAAGTTCCTCACTGACCGGTATATATGTAATGATTAAAATGAAGATTCATAAGTAATTTTTTATTACATTTTTTTCATTTTCATGGAATTTTTAGCAAAATAATGTGTAAAAGGAAAGTTTCGCATTGACCGGTATATATGTAATGACTTAAATGAAGATTCATAAGTCATTTTTTATCACATTTTTTCATTTTCATAGAATTTTTAACAAAATAATGTGTAAAAGGAAAGTTCCTCACTGACCAGTATATATGGATTGACTTTAATGAAGATTCGTTAGTAATTTTTTTTCTACATTTTTTCATTCTCATGGTATTTTTATCAAAATAATGTGTAAAAGGAAAGTTCCTCACTGACCGGTATATATGTAATGACTAAAATGAAGATTCATAAGTAATTTTTTATCACATTTTTTCATTTTCATCGAATTTTTAGCAAAATAATGTGTAAAAGAAAAGTTTCGCACTGATCGGTATATATGTAATAACTTAAATGAAGATTCGTAAGTAATTTTTTATTACATTTATTCATTTTCATGGAATTTTTAACAAAATAATGTGTAAAAAGAAAGTTTGGCACTGACCGGTATTATGTAATGACTAAAATGAAGATTATCATAAGTAAATATTTAAACTCATTTTTTCATTTTCATGGAATTTTTAACAAAATAATGTGGAAAAGGAAAGTTTTGACTGACCGGTGTTTATGTAATGACTTAAATGAAGATTCATAAGTGTTTTTTTTTCTACATTTTTTCATTCTCATGGAATATTCGACAAAATAATGTTGGAAAGGAAAGTTTCACATTGACCGGTGTATATGTAATGACTTCAATGAAGATTCATAAGTAATTTTTTTCTACATTTTTTCATTCCCATGGAATTTTTAACAAAATAATGGGTAAAAGGAAAGTTTTGCATTGACCGGTATATATGTAATGACTTAAGTCATTTTTTATCACATTTTTTTTCATTTTCATGGAATTTTTAACAAAATGATGTGTAAAAGGAAAGTTCCTCACTGACCGGTATATATGGATTGACTTAAATGAAGATTCATAGGTAATTTTCTATTACATTTTTTTCATTTTCATGGAATTTTTAACAAAATAATGTGTAAAAGGAAAGTTTGGCACTGACCAGTTTATATGTAATGACTAAAATGAAGATTCATAAGTAATTTTTTATCACAATTTTTCATTATCATGGAACAATATAATTTGTAAAAGGAAAGTTTTCCTCTGACCAGGCGATCATTAGATTCCCGGGGATTTGATTAAAATTGATTGATATTTTTTATCATTTTCGTGGAGTTCTTAATAAAATAAGGGAAATTTTACTTTTGATTTTCAATTAATGCATTCTTTTATATCAAACTGGGACTAATATATATTAGTCCCAGTATCAAACTAAAGTATAAAATGTTCCCAGTCACTGTCAATGTTAAAGCGTTATCACGATTGAATTCGTTTCGTTTCATTGGAAAATTTCAATTATCTATTAATCTATTGATTATTTTGCATATCATTAAATAACGAGTCCTCTCTCGTCAATTGACGAATTGTATTCGTCAAATGACGAGTACCTAGACGTGAACTGTTATGAAAGCGAATCGATTCGTCCCGTCCCGTCCCGTCACGTTCCCGCCAGCAATCCGTTCGCGTCCCGTCAGCAATCCGTTTCGCGTTCGTCAAACGGTAAGGGCTACGTTGCACAGTACTGTATGTCGGAATTTATGAGATAGTCTAAAGCTTAAATAGCAACAAAATGATTAGCATGTGAAGAGTTACATGTTATATCTCATTGTCGAAGTACCTATAGACAATATTGTCCTTGAAACATCCAATTCTAACGTATTGTGTATTTGTACAATTTGCAATATATTTCCCAAACGTTTTAAGAACATATTCTGGATGTCAAGAGCTGCATTTAATTCATGACCGACGAATCCATATGGGAGTTTTCACCTTTTATGTATCAGAAAAAAAAGAGATAAATGTTTTATCTGCTGTTTCAAATATTGTTTAAGATAAGGGTTCACGTTTAATTGAAACAATGTTCCAATGTAACCAGGTGAGTTGTACAGGTTCCTGGAGGTCTCTTTTTTAATTTCATTTTGATTCAGTTGTGTTTTCTCATCTTTTTTTCTTTATCAAAAGGTAGTTCATTGATAACATACAGATAACTGAACCTCTTTCCATCTAAATATGTTCAGATCAAATGAAATGTAAATACAAATGATTTTGTTTATTTTAGCTGATAATTAAATTCTTTTTGCTTGTAATAATTTTTTTTTCTGTCGTCGTAAAAATTGTGCATTATCGTACAGTAATGTGTATTTTCTGAAACATTATGACATTAATTCCCATATCTTTCAATGGAAAATTCACAACTATGAATTTATATACAACATACCAACTGCACCTAGACGAAGATAAAAACTTGCTGCGCTCTGAGACCGAGTACTTCCATATGTTATCCTCTTTCTTCGAGTTCCACGTGATGTTAAACTTCCGGTTTCTGACACACCACCATCAATATCAGTAGTTGAGGACAGGAAGCGTCTTTTAAAGCTTCCCCTTTCACTTATTGTTCGTTTAACTTTTTCGACAGCAAAGGGAGAGTCATGAAGCAGAAACATGTAGACATAGATTATGTAACAGATGCTTGCAGCGTAAAGATATACGTAGAAAACCTACAAACAATAAATCAGGAGTTATGTATGATCAAAATCGTGAATTAACATTATAGCAAATTACAAAGAACTAAAGCACGTGAAACAAACTGGCAGCTCGAAGTGTTATAATAATTATTCTCCACAGATCCAACTTTATTGCAAACATAACGTGATCAGACCCGTCTGCTTCAATCAAATTTTACCGTGAAGTAAGGAATTAAAAAATGAATATCGAGCTTGCCTTCCCACCGAGGGATTTGGCTGTTCTTCGAATGCACAGATATTACAGACAGATTACACTGCCCACGCCATCTCTGTGGGAGACCAAAGGGATGTAAAATAGAGTGAGCTGCAAATTTATTTTGACACGTAATATGAGAGTTAAGTATATTAATTAACCGAAATTTGAACATGGATTTGGTGGTGTAGTGGTAAGCGCAGCAGACTCCCAACCCCAAGCACCCCGACAGAGGGGGGTCGAATCCCACTGGAATCAACAAAAAATCAATATTTAATATTAAAAGACCTAGACCTAGACCTTGGCTCTGGTTTGATAAAAAAAAATACATTACAGGCAGATGACTCAAGCCCAAATGATTAATTTCATTTTTTTTAAACAGAAGTACCCAAAATTGCAGTTAATTTATCTTCTGCATATGGCCATTTCGACAACAAGTCTCATCAGTGCAGATAATATCAAAACAATTGGAAAACCGATTAAAAACGAAAAATTTCTGAGTGTAATTTTCAAAAAAAAATTTGAAATAGCCCCCATTTTGATTGGGTGCTCAGCATAGATCGGTCCATAACATACCATAAAAACGAAGCACAAATGAGATGTTGGGGTTTTCATCGGTACTCACTCTAATTCTTATTTTAAAGCAAAACAAGTCCCATGGATTCTCTTAAACAAAGTGAAAGGGAATGCAGACTGTTAGTTAAATGAATAAATAAACTGTCTATAAATTCAGTCAACGTGGAAACTTGTTTATCTCCCACAGAGATGGCGTGGGCAGTGTAATCTGTCTGTAATATCTGTGCATTCGAAGAACAGCCAAATCCCTCGGTGGCAAGGCAAGCTCGATATTCATTTCTCTAATTCTAACCCCGTTGGGTTCCTACGATAGACCGTTATATTTTAATTTTTAGGCCCTGCATTAGCGTAAATATTCGCAAATCCGGGGAGATAAACAAGTTTCCACGTTGACTGAATTTATAGACAGTTTATATATATATATATATATATATATATATATATATGTGTGTGTGTGTGTCAGCATCAGACATTAAGCCTATTTCCTAGGCAATACGCTAATGCCTAGACAGTTATTAATTGCCTGAAATCTTCAGGCATTAATCTTATTTCTTAAAATTGTTCATGTCAAATTCTGACTATTTCCTAGATAGTAATAAATGTTTGAAATGAAATCAAGACATAATTCCCTTTGATAGTTATCATTTCACTTTAATCTTTACAGTTATTTCATGCCTTTGAGAAACAGCAAAAACTTTTGTCCTGAGGTGGTGGAAATTACTCATGAACTGTTGCACGAGGCCAGAGGCCGAAGGCAACAGTTTGCGTGTCAGTTTCATCATCGAGGCATAATAGTTTTGCTATTTCCCGAAACAGGACATGAAATAACCCTAACCCTAACCCTAACCCTAACCCTTTTATTAAGCTATCTTGCCTAAACAATGCACGCGGTTCAGATTTGAATGACGTCGCACCGCGCAATTATTTTGCGCATGGAACAGTTTGTCCAGAACGTTTACTGTTCCACCCGACGTTAAAATTTCCATGAAAATAGTTTAAATTGTTACATACGAAACAATGCAACATTAAACTAATAATTAATATTCTTAAACAAAAGTTTTTAACTTAATATTAAACATAATATAAACATTTCTGAGCATTTTTTTCTTTACTTACTTCTAGATTTTAATACGTAGCCAGGAACAAAACATAGTCGATAAAATTAAATAACGAACAACTCAATGCTACATTATTTGTAGGTCTAATCTCTTGAAAACATTTCAGTCATCAGTAATTCATGTACAGATTAAGTGATTAAAGATTGACGTAACTTACATTCTTTACGTAAAAGGGGATATCGACAAGATACTCTGCTTGCATCCGTAAAATTAGCTTTGAGATCTAGTGACCTGAAATTTTTACACACATACTGGCTTCTCACTGATACTGCCGATGTCTACTGAAATATATGATGATTCTTAAACAAACCCTTCGGGAAGTTTTGAGTTCGAATTTGCTTCCGTAGTGCGACAGTGTTTTACCAGCAAACTAAGCTCCTTGAGCTAGCCGGCGATCACTCCTTGACACATCTTTCAAAATTACTATTGTCATTCTTTCTCCTTTAAGATTGTGGTCATGTATTGGGTTGTTTCGATGTTTATTTCAATATAGGGAAACGGGACAGATAAAGGGGAGGTTTGGGTACTCATACACCGGTTTAACCCTACCGCTGGCTTTTCCTAATGCCGCTTCCAAGTCCAGCTTTTCCGAGTTCTTATCGTATTTACGTTTGTCTTTTTTCTTGTTTGTGTTTTTCCTGTGTGGTTCCCTTGCAGATTGTGGCATGTGATTGTAATTTTCAGCCATTGTAGATGTTTCCCTGTTATCCACTCTTTTACAGTAAAATTCATTCAAAGGATGATTCGAAAGATAATGGGAAAATTAACTTAGGAAATATGATTATAGACAATATATAAACTTGGCCGAACCAAATCAAACACAGACTAGACAAGGAGCTGACAGCAGAAGACTTCGATGGAGACCTACAGTCAGAAAAAGATCTGTAAATATCTGTAAGTTTATGCTTCATTTATTGTAAGTGAAAGAGCACGTAGAACGAACTTTTACCTCGAAAGGATATGGTCTAACTGGATGCACAAATGTCTCTGCCATAGGTACAACAACTCCAATTACAACAATCAGTATTCCATATAGACCACTGACCATCAGTATAAAACTGTCTCTACAAAACAAAGAATTAACAAGTAGGTATAACTGAATTACCTGTTCAATTCATTTCGGATTTTTTTTATTTCACAGGAACACCTGATAATTTGACTCTAAAGATTTACTTAAAATCTTAAACTCTACATTATTATCACACTGTAAAAACTTTAAAACTTTATTGCTTCGCACTTTATATCATCATTCCTCAAGACCAACTAAAATAACGGCTGGATGTTTCTCCCGTAAGAACGGTGACCGAAGATGTAGGTACATTGTCTTAGGTAGATAACAAGTTTTATTTGTTTAATTTGTGAAATATGACTCCGAATCTGAGAAAAAGATACATAGATGAAGAAGTGATTTAAATATCTCGATATATTTGACCATTTTGTATAACTTGGTTTTCAACCCACTGTCGGAATTTTAATGGCCACAAACTGTGCACCTCTTCTAGCCGATCTGTTTCTCCACTCTTATGCAGCTTGATTACTCGAAGGGCTCCTTCAAAATAAAGATTAAAAAAACAAGCCAAATGCTTCTGTTATGTGATCATATTTTGTCACTAACCACTTCTCGCTTTGGTTATTCTATTCAAAAGAGCTCGAAATTAAGGATACTACATACACTTCTTCGTCAGTCTCATTCCTTGGCCTTCATCTTGAAATTGACAACAGAGGTAGACTTCAAATCAAGCTGTATGAAAAACGTAATGACTTCACTTTTTCAATAATCGACTTCCCTTTCCTTTGTAGCAGCATCCCAAAAGCGCTGTTTACATCTTCCAACTCATTCGCTACTCAAGCGCCTGTTGTCGATACACTGACTTATTGATAGAGCCAGGTCGCTCTAAAATAGGCTACTAAAACAGGGGTATGTTTCCAATAACTTGACGTCATCACTCCAGAAGTTGTACGGTCACGGTCGACATCACGATCTTGTGGACCACTGGGATATCTCTTTCCCAGATGACAATAGATCTTTCCCTTTAAAAGCTTAATGTTGTTGTTTTCTGTACCGGATTTGACTTTAATACCAGATTTGTTCAACACAATGGGTGTCTTATAAGAAGCAGGAGATTGAACTTACTATGAGGTATGAGCAAAGCTCATTGTTGAAGGCCTCATGGTGACTTCAATATGAAGAACAACAATAAAAGCGTTGTTCCTTTGCTTGTTTTTACAATGTATTTGTAGAGACTTTGTTTCATGTACATTTACTACATATCCTTTTATATTCACCATGCTTACTATACCAGTGCACCTGATTTCACCAATGTTTTTATTGGATCCGTGTTGTGGTGTTTTTCTTTGTTTTTCGTTTCTGTGCCGTTCTTATGTTGTGTCTGTGTTTCTTTTGTTTTTCCGATGTTGCCATTGTCTTTGTATTATTCGTTTTTTTACTGTCGGTTCGGTTCTCACTTACATAAACCTCAGTTCTGATTTTAAATATTCCTGACCTTCAAAATATTTACTAGAATACTTACAAAAGCCTTGTTTGACTGGTTCTTTGTTTTAAAATCTCAATACCAGAGAAGACATCTTCAGATTTTAATGAATCATCATCGAACACATCATCCGGCATGTCGCTTTCAGAAACTAATTGTACAAAAAAAATCAAGGAGATTTAAAATGTTGGAAAAGAACAGAAAAAAAATCATAGGGGTACATGTGTTGCTAACAAAGACATTCTGAAATATGCAAAGATAAAGCATATTCTTAAATGGCGTTTTCTAAAATGCTTCTCAGCTGACATAGGGGGAGGATTATATGTACACTGACGACACAACTACTTTATATACTTTATTTAAAAAAACGTGAAACATGTCCAGGTCTAGATAAAACGTATGAATATATAAGACATAAGTTATATGTAATTATAATATGTACAATATCGCCTTAAATTTTTAGGCTTGTTGTCTATTGTGAACTTTTAAGTGAAATTAAAGTCAATTCAAAATGTAATGATTTGCTTTTCTTTTGTCTTTTTTTCTAATTTTGTTTTGTTTTTGCTTTGTTTTTTGTTTTTGTTTTTTCGGGGAGTCTTCTTCTTACTTCTTCAATATAATCATTATGTTTTACTGCAGCCTCTGATCTGAGTAATGGGTATTTTATTGGTTTAACGGGTACATTTTTGTATTTGCGACTTCTGATGTGAGAAATAGTCATTGTTATGTAAGTACAGGATATTTCAGCACTTTTCCACTTTTGGTAATGGTTTGTTGACTATAGTTTCTGATGTCGATTAATGATTGTTTTACTGTAAGAGTTTTATTTGGTAAAATTACCGTTCAGAGTTATTGGTTTGGATAAAGCTTTATTGCAAGTAATGATAATTTTACTGCATATTTAAGAAAGAACTAGAAATATAAGGTTAAGGTTTTGCTATGCTTGAAATTTTCTACCTCTATTGGTACTTTAATGAATTCTACAGAAAATAATGAATAAGAGATATTTTATTGAATCACTTTATGTTGTCAGGACTGCGTACATCTGACGCGATAATACCACTGGTTTGAGTGAGGTGATATAACAGAACGATAATACTCTCTTTCTCCAAAAAAAATTACGGCATACGTCTGCTTTCCATTGTTCATTGGAAAAAAATAAGATGGATAACAGGAGACACCTACAATGCCTCAATTAACCATAGAAATGTACAAGGAAAAAAATTTGGTATCGACACTAGCAAAAGCCAGCTGTAAACCGGGTTATGGCTATCACAAACCTTCTTTTTCCCTTTTTTCAGTACAATATTTTGTCTATTTCATAAGTTCAATTATTATCTGTGTCACCAAATTATTCTGTACAGATCATCCCACCGACCCGCTTCGACTGTCGACATCATTTGAAAGTATTACTACAATGACATTTTGCACATTTATTCATGTAAATTGTACCCATCCTTTTTTAAAAGTTTCATTTTGCTTTTTAGAAACTGGAAGTCATTAGGGTGTTGTTGGTAAATTTGCAGTGAATTTAACAATTATTGCTGCATGAGACATGTATAGTGCATACCCTGATGACATCGCCTACGATTCATATTAAAAATACACAGTAGCTTAATTTTATGACCATCTTACCTCTAAGCCGTACTCGGTTTAATGAACATGTGCTAGCGGTATTTCTCTTATCATTAGCTGGTTTC
Source organism: Modiolus philippinarum (assembly GCA_002080025.1). Lineage (NCBI taxonomy): Eukaryota > Metazoa > Mollusca > Bivalvia > Mytilida > Modiolidae > Modiolus > Modiolus philippinarum. Next base: position 70,130 of record MJUU01020034.1, read on the forward strand.
AAACAGGGTTTGGCAGTACTCAGCATAGACAACTGTTTTACTCGTATTAAATCTGGATGTTCCAAAGGAGTTGTCGAACCTGGTAAATAAGATGATCTTAAGATTATGTAGGCAGATGCTTCAAAATTAATTAACTTCCGTTTAAAATGCATGAAAATATATATGATATATTAAGTTAAGACAAAAAGTAAGCCTTAAAAATTTGGACATAAAACGTGTCTTTCTCGTTCAACATGTATACTGCTATGATAATGACATGACATCTCATGAGGCATTCAGTTTGAGAACTTTCATTAAAAAAATGTTTAACAATTTTTATTACATACAAAGCAAAGATGTGTTCTGTTTTTCATATGTAATATAGACCGACGTTAACAGTCCATATCAATATTCCCAGTCGGATATCGCCATATCAGACTGCTTAGTTCTGAAAATCCATATCAGGCCGGTGACATGGCCTTTTCAGCTCGGGTATTATTATAACTCCTAACTGGAACTATGTAATAAACATATCAGCACGGTTATTATCCTTCAACCCACATCAGCCCTCGGCTGACGTCTTGGGCTGATATTGGAGTCTCGGGATGATAACACTGCTTGTATGGAAAAGGCCATGTATTAATATATATTAATACCTGGTGCTACATTATGCACAATTTCAAAATATTTCAAACAAATGAATCTATATGGACTTGTCAGACAAAAGTTTTTTTGTTCTTTTTCTGTCTCTTAAGGTAGAAAATTGAAAGGTCAATTATTCATTGCCAGACTCTTTTTAGACAAAAAATCGTTAATCTCTCGAATAATGAATGCTCTCCCCAACAACATACAAACATGACCAGATAGGCACTCACCCTTCGTTTCCGTAAGACATATAGCACTGCTACATCGGCGTAAAATCCGTGGTCTTTCTAACTGGTCTGCCTCGATATCCGACATATCATCCTGAAATGAATTCATCATGACACGGCAACACAAAATAAAAATGTGTTAGTTTGCTTACACTTAATTAGACAACTTATGTATGGACCTTGAGTTACAAGTTTTTAACGTGAACATAAATGTCTTTTAGCTTAGGGTGTTGACGAGCTCCACAACTATCATTAATTACAAGCTGGCAGATTGTGAAAAATTACATACAACACTTTGATTATAGACTTCTTTATCCTTTATATAAAAACATGTGAATGCATAAAATGTAAAGATGGGGCGGAAGCCCTTACATGATTATATTAACCTTTTCTTGTATCTTTATTTGGCGGTATATTACAGTTTATTTTGATTTTGATCTATAGTGAATTTATGAAGGTAATAAACAAAATTATCGAACAGAATTGTAAACACCCGAAATCTATAGTGCAAAAAGAAAAAAAGGCAGATACAAAACCACCAGAAAATTGTCAAAAATAATTGTCCTGCCTTAGTACAAGCATTTTAAAACTAGAAAGAATTGATTAAACTGGTTTATGGCGCTCCAAACATCCCCTTCTCTTTTGGTTGCAACTCAACAATTGGTTTTGAAACGTTGCTTTACAGTAAGAAGAAATGCTCGTCGCAGGACGAAAGAAAAAAAAAAATTTGAATCGCGGTTCGGACAAAAAATTCTCCACACGGGACTGATATCTGTTAACTTTTTAATGATCGTATGAGACTGACACGGATATAACAGCCCCTTATGAGAGATTCTGCATAATTGGTAAAAGCTAGCTCTCGTGCTACGAAAAAAACTGTAAAACATACAGAAGTTGGACTATGACTGTTTATGTTCGGGAAATTGATAATTATCCCTTTTGTCGTAATTTTTAGTACTGATATCACCATTTTTATCAACTTCGAGATGCAAGTCCAAAAAAGATGTAGATCTAGTCGTTTCTGTTATTTCGTTTACTTCTAATTCTGGCAGATATATTGATGGGATCCATTTAGCAAATAACAAAATACCGAAGTTACTATGAATTTAGTTTCTGCATATGCCCATTTCGACAACTTATGTCTCTTCAGTGCAGATCAAATCAAAACATTTGGAAATCTATAAAAAAGGAAGCGTTATTAATGGAAAGAAAATCATCAATATAACTTAAGTGAGATTGAAGGATCTAGCATCTTTTATATCATATAAAGCTTTTACGAGTTCCCAAGTATCAACCTGATTCTCATTGTAAAAAAACAGGTTATTATTCTTACAAAAGTAGGAGTGTAATAACCGTAACTTTCCGAAAATGATTCGGACGGAGGCTGTTAGAATCTACAATAAATGTACATGAAGAACAGCAATATGGGCGTTGTTCCATTACGTGGTTCTACCTTGTATTTGTAAATGCGCTGTCTTATGTAAATTTTACTGCATATCCTTTCAAAGTTAACCTACTGTTACATAGGAAACTGACTTCAGTGGTCGAAAATTTATTTTTGCATTCCAAATTTTGGAAAAAAGAGTCATTTTACACTTCTAAGCAGCCCAATATTATTTTTGTGGTTGTGGTGGTCATTTAACATGCGTTAGTTGAAAGCGCATAACTTAGTCTGTAGGGTATTAGTGATGTACATGTAGGCCTATTTTAATCGAAAACAATCTTAGACCGCTCTTAATAAATATGATTTTTTTTGTCTGTGAAAACAACGCAGTATTATAAAAGTTGGCGAGATGCTCTATGTTGCAATGAATGAAAACTTGACCGAAAAACTAAAGTCATTTCAATATCCATATCATTTCAATGTCGTAGCCAAAGGAAAGCATACATACATGCCTCCATCATTATCTGAAATATAGATTGTAGGTATAACACAGGAGTATACGCTCATGAAGAAGGCCGTACGTCTTCGAGGCCCGGTTACATCTCACTACAATAAAGCGGAACCTATAATTACATCATTTATTTTCAAGAGAGATTTAAAAGCTAACGTCACTATTTGCATTATCTAACATTTTAAACCAGATTCGGTACACAAAAGTAAGGCTAAAGAAAAATAAAAACCAAAACAGATGAAGTTTAGTCTTCTTACCTTTTCCATCAACACTGGAGTTTGAAAGTGTGATAAATTAATTCTACAAGAACAAGTAAGAAAAAAAGGGAAAAAAGTTAAATTAACATAACCTAGGTGAAATGTCAGTGTTAAGTAACACATTACGAGTTTTTTGTTATTAAGTTCAAGGTAGAATATTGTTTAGAATGTCGTAAAACAAGCATAAACATGTTAAAAACAGGTCTAACAAATTAAATATTGTCTAGCCAAACATGTTAATTAATTAAATAAAATGTTGTGTATACTTTGTACATATAACATGAATCGGGGAATGTTTTTGTTCCAAAGTATTTTCTTTGTGCCTATTTACCGCTATAAAGGAATTTTTTAAGGTATTCTAAATAACAAAATACGGAAGTTCCTGTGAATTTAGCCTCTGCATATGTACATTTCGACAACTTATATCTCTTCAGTGCAGATCAAATTAAAACATTTGAATCGGATATGTCTTAAAGTTGATATATTTAGATAACAAATTTCCAGCACGATCTAAATAGTAAAGTCAATATCAGATATAAAGGACAGAGCTATGCGAGAGAAGGATATTCCTTAGTTGTTAAATTTAGATACTACAAGTTTCGAAATAATCTGACTATAGTACTGACTCCTGAGTTAGTGAATATAAACTGTACCAGTTCGCCTACACAAATTTGTGAATGTAATGGTATATTGGTTACATAGACCAGCTTGTAATCTCAAGTTCTTGCATTTGTATAAAAATCAATTGTGGTTAATAGGAATTGATTTCGCATTTATCTTTTAATATCAGTTTTCTTTTGTTCAGTCCGACGGTTCTTGCTATTTGTTTTGTGATCTAAATACATGCAGTATAACTGAAAGTCAATTTATTCAAACACGTGAACCTTATTCGCAACTGACAAATCGAATGATAATGTAACTGCATTAAGACTGCCATCTCAATTATATATATGTCCACAGTTCAGACAAAAATATTCAAGACCCAAAAATAACATAAAACGGAGCTGACAAAAACAAACAGCAAAAGAACCTATAGGGGTAACTTAAATTTATCCGAGGACAGAGCTTTACATGAGAGAGATGCCCCTTATAGTTGTAAGATTTCTACATTTCAGATTTTCAATTTTAAAATGATCAGCTTTCCGATCAGTACCGAAATACTGAAAATGAGCTGATGATATTGGATCATTCTGGGTGGTATCCGACATGTCAACTTCTTCTATCAAACAGTACTGTACAGTCTATAGACGTTTTGAATTATTATCACTTTATATCTCTCTTTTATATACAAAAACACATGACAAAAGAATACTCTCAGAGGATGTCAATAGGACATAATGAATAATTATCGTGACACAGAATTGAAGCTAAATTTTAAATGTGATTCTTGAACTGCAAAATATATTGAAGGGAAAACCACAGGTGATCTGGCTTTCGAAAAAGGGGGTTCCAGAAACAAGGGGTCATGTCAATTTTTCTGATTTTTGTGGTTTTTTTTCCTTATTCTATACATTTTTTTTTCAAAATAGGGGGTCTACTAACTTCTGTAAATGAAGGAAACCCATTAAACCTAAATTTGAGTAAAACATTTCCGATATTTTAAGGGAAAAATCCTATTTTTAACTTTTAAAATCCAGACGTTCAGCATTTCCTTAATTTTTCACCTGGATTTGGGGAAAAGTACCCAGTCCACCAATTAAACGAACCTCGTTACCACCAGACGCATTCATTTTAAGAAATAATATTGGGTCATACAGTTAAACAAACTATTGCACAATAGGAGGGACTTCTTCACTACTAATAGAAGACAAATAAAGTGATTTTACATTTAAATCTATAATTAAATAAAAGGAGAATTAAAATGTTAATTGTCTTACTATGTATCGGTTGATTAGGGTTTCAATACTTTTTCAAATATTTAAAAGTCAACGTGAACACATGAGTTGTCTTTAAAATAAGGTTATAATTATATGAACTATCATAAGATCATGGATATACAATGATTTTTTTCGTACTGGTAATTTTTTCGACATTATTTACTGCATTATCAGCTGCCACTTATGGTAAGTTTTAGACTTAACAATATATTCTGTGCACAATTTTCTCCATTTTATTGCAAACTTCTTATTAATTGTGGTATATTTTTATTTATCGAAGTTATTGTAGTGCATTTTGTATATGTATTATGATGCGATGTAGGTGATTCATTAAATGAACATATGCATTTTTCAAATTAGCATGCCGATATGGCTAAAAAATGAGAATTTGAATTGTTAAATGATTGGTATATCTGAGTTAACCCTGGGTTGTCAAGTCGTGATGACAGCGAGTCATTTTGCACAAACTGTGTACAGAAATGCCATGCTCCATCCGGTATAAATCACGGACACCAATCGATCTAAATCGCGGCCAATGCTATGATATGACGAGAAAAAGTCTGGATATGATTTGGAGGAACCTTGAAAAATGGTAAACAAAGCTCTTTTTTGTTCCTTTCTATGTTTTAAAGCACAAATTAAAAAATCTAAGAATGTCATCAAACCTTTCGACGATTCCCTTGTAATGTGTAAAAATATCTTCTCAATTTATTGCCACGGTCAAGCGAGTGACAAAAGTTTCAACTCAGAGAGATTTAATTTCACACGCTCGAGCCGACGCTCGCAAATACTGACCGCAGGTATAGAAACATTGTTGATAATTGATTGACAGTGATGTATTTAAATCAATTGATTGAAAGTGAGGCCCTGGAAAGATTTTAAATTTGATTGGATAGTTTTATTATTATGCAGCCAATCAAATGTAAAATCTTATCAAGACGCTACTGTCAATCAGTTATTCTGCATACACAATATGTGTTGTCTGCTGTCNTTTCCTGAGAGGAAAAGTATATTTCCTCTAAGGAAAATAATTTCCTCAGAGGAAAAAATGAATTTCCTCGAGGAAATCAGCAAGTTTGTGCTTAAAGCTCGGAGGGTTTAAGCATCGGACAGATTTTAACCCGTAGAAATTAATTATAATATAAGTATCTATCACCTCCAGGGATTTTTTTTTACTTTCAAAGAAAAATTACGCGTCCCATTTTTGCACTCACCGGAATTGCAAACTTGTCCCGGAGAGTGTTTATTTCCAAATGAAACTTTTGCCACTTGCTTGACCGTTGCAATATTGTCTAATAATCGATGTAGAAAGAAGTTTGGCAATCGGAGACTGAATATTAGTTTCTGACTTCCTCTTACTGCCAAATGCTCTAGAGTCACGAATTAATGGCAGAATGAAAAGTTATTTTGCTTCATAATATGTTTATCTTAGAAGAGTATGATGACATTCTAAATTTTTAAAATTTATGATTCATAACATCGCACGACGCCAAAAAAGCCTTGTTTACCATTTTGTAAGGTTCCTTCTTATCATATCCAGACGTTCCTCTAAACTTTTTCTCGTCATAGCATTTGGCTGTGATTTAGATCGATTGGTGGCCGTGTAAATAGATCCCTTCCATATTTCTAAAAAAAAGAGCCGACTCATTTGGTATCGTATCTATACAGAAACTTAAGAGGTTTGGTCTGTTTTGAAATTGCTGTAATGATGATTGCTGTATAAAGCATACAGGAAGCAGGCTTATGCCTAATATATACTTTTTTTAATTGCTTATACAGAGTTTAGAGGTTTTAAGATGGATACCATTATTTATACGTAATAACTTTGAAAGAATAAGGTCGTCCTTAAAAAAGATTATGTTTGTATTGTAAATTTAGTATTACTTGCAAGCCGAATTTACCCTTTAGGAAAGTTGAGTTCACGTATGCTTTGAGCATATAATGTAAACAATGCAGATTGTTCAAAGAATATCAAACGGGGTTGCATGTATTAAGCAGTAATAACCTTAAGGCAAATGTTCCAATATTAACTTACATTGAGCAAAATGTAAACAACACTCTAAACCGGACAAAACATCAAATTTTACTTAAAATGGATGTTTGTTTACATTGTTCAAAATTGGTAGGCCGTAAATGAAATCGGTAGTATTCTGTGTATATTCGGTAGGATTTGCAAACATGCAATAAGACGTATGTTTTCTTAAGGAATAACAATTAATTTAACGTCCATTCGGATACTCACAGGTCAACACCTCTAAGATTCCAATGAAAAAGTAGTACTAAAATTCTAGTATGGATTCCAACTATTGAAGTCTCATATTTCGGAACGTTTTTGTTGTCACCGATTCTGTTCTGATTAACCAATAACAAAATACCGAATTTACTGTAAAGTTTGTTTCTGCATATGCGCATTTCGACAACTTATGTCTCTTCAGTGCAGATAAAATCAAAGCATTTGGAAGTCCATATGCCGAAAAACGTGTAACAACTCATAGAGAACAAATTACCAATAAGATCTAAATATAAAAGCCAAAATCAGCTAAGGACAGAACTATGCAAGAGGGAGATACTCCTTAATTTCAACCAAAATTTCCCAAATATTCTTTCTTTTCTTGACACGACATATCACGACTTTAAAACTTCTTGTTGACACGTACATTTGACATTACCTACCTACCTACCTAGTCCTTGTTTCGCACGGAGGCACATAGGGCAAGGACTGGCTTTCTCCTCTCTTCTCTGTCTTTAGCTTTCTTTTCCAGTTGGCTCCATGTCATGTTTATCTCTTTCATTTCTGCATCTACAGTTCGTCCCCAGGTAATTTTTTGGCGCCCTTGTTTTCTTTTCCCTTCTGGTGTCCATCGAAGCGACACTCGAGTGATGTTGTCAGTAGGCTTTCTGAGGACATGCCCAATCTATCTCCAACGATGTTTCTTGAGTATGGTTCGCATGTCACTAGATTTCACTAGATTTCGTTGTTTTATGTAAGTTGTCGTTGGAAATTTTTGATGGCCAGTAAATTCTCAAGATCTTTCTGAGACATCCATTATGGAAACTAGAGAGTTTGTTAATATCCTTCTCTGTCATCCTCCAACATTCAGCTCCATATTAACAGTACAGATAGAACACAACTGTTATATATCTCTACTGATGTTGTTTGACTTCCAGATGTTGCGGAGGTTGGTGAAGGCACCTCTTGCTTTTTCAAGCCTCGATTTAATGTCCTCTTCTGCACCACCGTCTGTTGCTACATTTGACATTACGAGACACATACTATATGATTTTTATTCCAGATCATGTAACGCAGTGTAGTGGAACTACTGCTCTCGGGGAATCAAATCCATACAATTTTGCTGGTAGTTTGGATACTGATACAGGTAAGGTCATACTTACTGTCATTCTAAATATACTGTAAAAGCAAACAAGAACGCATTTTTAAATATAAGTATCCTCAAATTCTAGTTTTTTCCATGAAGCCATTATTCTTAATTGATTATTGATATAGTGATCTCATCTGTTGGCTTCGTTAATAACATTCAAAAGATATTACAGGAGAAGGGAACAAGTTACATTTTGTCAAATTACACCTATATTGCTTATGGTTAAATTAGTAACAATACAAGCTATAGTGCACAACTATTTGTCATGTTATTAGATTTATGCCACGTAGTCATGAAAGTGAAAATAAAATTTCTAGTATTTTATGTCTACAGTCACGGTGGCGAACTTAGTCAATTTTAAACCTAAAAAAACTGAGGCTTCATTCCGTGTATAGCTTTCGGTGGATGTCCTTTGTACTGGATTTGGCCTCCTATTTCGATATTTTTTTGTAATGAGTACTTCTTTGTTGACTACTTTTGGATTACGGTTTCCAATTTATTAGGTTCTAATGCTTGTGATAACAGGTTACTCCTTGAAACACATGTACAGCAGAACGAAATTTACTGTTTTTTTTAGGCAACTTCGGTATTTTTGTACTTTATAAAGAGTATTTTTGACTATTCGGGCATTTCTGATATATATATTTATATAATGAAGTAGGGAATATTGAAGCTATTGAACAATGTTTAACGGTTCAGTTTAGATAGAAATGGTTATCTGAAATTAACATCGCAAAGGGTTTGTATGTGCTATAAGATTTTCAAAAAAGATTTAACCTTTGAAAATTATATAATATAAATATTCTTCCAAGAAATCAAGTAAGGTCTCTGCTCCAGGTTAGATATCTATTTTTACTGTTGGTAAAAAAAAATTCTGACTGAAAAAAAACAAATAAAAAGGAATTTTTACATAGTAAGTAGTTGTAACAAATAGGTAAAGGCACTTTCCTGTTTATTTATTTTCTTCATTTTTACATGCCATCTGTTATAATATACTAGTACTATCAAAACAGAATCAATTCAAACGCATTTTCCTATTTTTAGATAAAAGAATCAGACACTGAACTTGGCACTTAAATGTAATTTCGACAGATTTTGACAAATTTTGTAGTTTTTTGTTAAAATTCGCTGTACAGCACCCCAAACCAAAATAAACAACCTGCCATGTGGAAAGGCAATGTTTATACATTCTGAGCAGTAGTACCATCTTGCTAATCACTGTAAAATGGCTGAAATGGACACACTTCCTCCGCTCAAAGTGGTGATCAGGTCGTCTTGAACTTACAATGAACAAAGCTCATTAACGAAGGCTCTATGCTGATTACAAGATGAAGAACAATTATAAGAGTCTTGCTCCATTGCTTGGTTCTACCTTGTATTTTAGAGA
>MJUU01020034.1:87828-97890 GCA_002080025.1 Modiolus philippinarum
GTGCATTTTCTAGGAATTTATTAATAAATGTCAAAGTTTTATTTTTTTATATCTTAGTTAGCAGTTGAACATGGCTGTAAACAGCCTTTTGTCAAATTCATGCGATTTTACAACGATTTTGAATATGGTACTACTCGAAGAACACCAAAAACCAAAACATTTTTGTTGTTGGGAGTATATAAGCATTCGACCTTCCAAATGGTAGTTGGTGTACTTTTGTTCTTGAGGTCCTTTACAACTAATTTCAGCAAAAACCTACAAAAGTAGTCAAAACCTGTCACAATTGAATTCAAATAGTAAGTTCAGAGCCTCAAAACTTTTATCTAAAAGTACGAAATACATTTGAATTAATTGTAATGATATAGTATATATAGCAGATGTCATGTTAAAATAGATTTTGAGAAAAATTAATGCACTCAAAAAATTGTATGCTGAATGAAATAAATTCACTGAAACGTAGCCATACTTCTTCATATCATCCAATTCGTAGTACCGTTGTAAATTTTATTCCGGGGCCTCCATATCCAGTCTTTTGAGACGCTTTGCAAATATTCTGTTAAAATGAAGGAAGTTCTAGCATCATCAATTCGTTGTATTACCATTTTCCAGTGTAGTGATTTTAACTTTTTATTTGTTTAAGGTTTGCAGCAAATACAGAGGTTATATCGTACAATAGTAGTAGTACCTATCCTATAATGAACCGCAAGAAAACAGGGCAAACTAGTTTTGCTGTTGGAGATACACTAAACTGGGCGAATGAGGGTGTTGCAGCCGGTAATAGACAATATGCTATAGGAGCTAAAGTAGTTACAGGTATTTTGTAATTAAACAAGGTTCGACTATGGTGTTGTTATATTTCTGTCAAATCCTCGAGGTCCTCTAATTCTATACATTTATTAAAGCATTTTGATTGTTTTCCCATACACCCACTATGTTTTTTTCATTACTTCATTTGATACACCATTGCGAACTTTTTTAAACCTTATTTATTTTGTATCATCGATTCATGGCGAAATGTTCCTTATGTTAAATCTACGAGCAAAAATCAGGGGAAATCAGTTTCCAGCAAGTTTTTAATCATTTGTATCGCAAAAACGAAATCAACATCCTCACAATTATTTCGCTTATTTTTTTTCTAACAAAAACACCTTTTTCACGTTCCTCTGATTCCTGTATATTTTCGAATTGAGTAGCGAACCTCCTTAAAATTAATCTTATTATTAATGAAATAACAGTGATTTATCGAGTTTTCTTTAATACTAGCAGATATGTTTTTATCTTGTTTTGCCATTTTAATCTTATCAGGATCTGTCACGGTTTAATATTATCGTCAATGCAAGGATCTTCCTCATTGATATGAAAAAGATGAACCCCATAAAAAACAGCTAAAATAAGTTTATAGATTGAAAATCTATATGATGATAAGTATAGCTAAATAAACTCGATGAATGTCAATAATAATGTCACTCTCGTGTCGAACAATGCAATGGATTGAACTTGTTTCGGAACAAGTTCTGAAACTCTTATACTATAATTATTTGATTCACATTCTGTTCGGTGCTTGATTGTTACAAAATATTTACAGATGGCGTAATTTATTACTTTTTTCATTTTATCCCACTTGTATATTACATCATAAGAAGAGCTAATATCTAAATGTCTTTTACTGAATTCATCCAAAGAGATCAGCAAAAGAACAGAAGACTAAAATATTATTGGGTATTCAAAATGCAACACTTAATGCAAGTAGAAATTTATATATATATATATGGCAGGTGACACACCTACTTTTAACATCGGTACTAATTATGCAACAACTATTGATGAGTCGACAGCATCAGGTGCCACAGTGGTTACTTTATCTGTAGTTGATGATGATTCATTAGATACACACACTGTAAATTTGCTCAGTACAGAAAATGGTTATTTTGAACTCGATTCTACAAATTGTAAGTACACTTTAAACTTATCTTTATACATGTATTCTAATGCAACATTTATATAACGGAAAATTTGATTGGTCAAAACTGATCCTCAGATGCACTATCTACAAATCGAACACAGAAGCAGATTTCCTGCACGATCTTTCGCGAACACATTTTCGGAATGAAATAAAAGTTTTGATTGCAATATTTTGTAGTATAAGTGTGGACCGGTCGCACATTTTATGTATTCAAAATATGGTAGGTATTTTTTGTATTTTTTGTATTTTTCACTCTGTGATACTCCAATATAGAAACAATATATTGCATTCATTTCTGAAATAAATAGTCAAGACAGAGACACGGTTTGAAATTGTTTTATTGCATAAGAATCACAATGCAATAAGAATATTTGAATATCTTTATTTGTTGATAGTAAAAACCCGTTCACAGCCCCCGCTAAACGTTACTGCTTTTTACTAGACATACAGTCTGAAAAGTTGATGTGTGGAACCACATTTACCATTTATATCCTCTGGAATAGTGGCAGTGATATATCAGAAGATTTGTATCCGCTTTACTGGTAACGATTTAGCACGTAAGAAAATTCTGAGTTCACATTTGTTTGTAGAAAATAAACACGTATTATATGATAATGTCGAGATATATTTAGATTTCATCACCGGTATGCATGTATTTTTGCAGTAGTAATAAAAACTCTACAGGTAGAAATTCCAGAGGCTGTGTACATTATGGAGTTACAAGTAATAGATGACTGCTATCGAAGTTCAACATCTACAGTAACTATTACAGTACAAAATACGGTTAGTATAAAACATAGCATTTCAGTCACAAATTAGATCTTTGAACACCATAATTTTAGCTGGCTGTGTGACGGGTGCCTATCGTGGAGCAGATCATGCTTACCCTTCCGGAGCACCTTTTTTATAGGGGTTCACACTGCTAGTGTTTTAGTTTTGTGACGTTCTTGTTCTTTTTTGTTTATTTGTTTTGTCTTTGTCATACTGTCGGTGAATTGCCGTGATTTTGGATTTATGATTTTAGAATTTCCCCTTTCCTCGTTCTTGCTTCGGTATTCGTTTGTCGATGTATTCAGAAAACAATGTAATCGTGTCATGCTATGCAGTCATCATTTGTTTGATGAATTTGAATTAACTTTTTTTTTATTGCCCAATCCCATTGCTGTCTATATTGAGGAATAAAATGATTTTGATTCAAATTCATTATTTGTCCTCTGAGAAACAACGTTAGTAGAATATCGAAGGAACAAAGGATTGGTATTTACAAAAATCGAAGTCCAAAGACATGGCCAAATTGAGGACACAGAAAACAATGACGTTAGACAGCTACAAAGCACAGAAATAAAAAAAAAACAACAAACAAATCCAAGGCACTCACAGTGTGAATTCCCTTGTAACTGAGAGTGACACCAGATGCTCCGGAAGGGTAAGCAAGTCTTGCTCTGTTTACAGCACCCGCCACACTGAAATTCAGTCAATCTAGGAAAATGTCAAAATCGGTAGTCAAATCCGGGAAGACGTGAATCTAACTGAGAAATGATAGGATGTCAGAAAGAGTTAAAAATTGTAATCATAATGATTGTCATATACAGCATTTGATCACATTATAAAAAACGTCGTTACGTAGCGTTACTTCATATCAAACAATTTTTTTTCATTAAATTATCCTGAAGTTTTTTCTTTTTCGATTTAATGAATATGTTAGTGTTAAACTCTGTAAAGTCTACAGTTTCTTCAAATAGTCTTAAAATATTTTTGAGGTGTATGATTCAAGAGAATAAGTAATGTGAACATTACGTTGTCTACGTTTGTCTTTTGTCTTATACGTGTTTTTCTTGTGTAGTTCCCTTACAATTTGTTGCATGTAATTATAATTTTCAGCCATTGTAGGTGTTTCCTGTTATTCATTTTTAAACAGAAATTTTGAAAGTTAAAATTTACACCGATACATAGAGAATAGTAAATTGTTCTTAAACTAAGACTGCTCAAACAGATAATGGTTGAATAGTTTAAATATTAGAAACTGTGAACAATTCTGAGTTAAACAGTAAAAATTTATATAGATATAGAAATCGGACAAGAAATAACTTCAGGACATTTTTTTAAATGTGATTTTATATAAAATCAAACCATGTTTCGACGTTTGTCTATAATAATATGGCCCAATTCTGTTTATATAAAAGTGAATTTCAGTTTCAAGAAACTCCAAGAAATAAAAAAAATGAACATTATATATGAAATACAAATCTTTGAACTATTTCAATATCTACACCATATAGTGTAAATAAAACATGGCCGCCATACTATATTGTCATTATAACATGGGCTTTGGTTGTTTTTGCAAATATTTTATCCCGAGCGTTAGCGAGGGGTAAAATATGCAAAAACAACGAAAGCCCATGTTATAATGACAATAGTATTTGGCGGGTATGATTTATTTCGATTCTAATATGGAAATTTCACACATTTTACATCCGAAGCGAGCAGCGACTATCTAATGGTTCCGTAACATTTTGAATTGATAAACAAACTCGCCGACAAAAAACTTTCCACAAATACAATAAAAACTTACTTTTGTTTGATTTAATTGCTATTTTAATTGTAGAAAATGCCTCAAGTCCTCTTAATCTCATTCAAACTTTCCAACCAACGCTGCTTACGAACCAGATATTTCGATTTTATTTGTGACGTCACAAGTAGGAAAATTAAATTCTGTCCCGAGCATTTCCTTTTCAAGTAGAAAAAAATTCCATAATGAATTCCGGAAACAAATTTAATAAAAAATGTGTTAGTGGATGGTAGATTTTGACAGTTAAAATTAAAAATAGATTTAAAATATGCAGCAGAAACTATGCATCTTTTGCGTATGTGCTATATTTACAAAGCTAATACAGGAAGCCATATTAGAATGACATTTTGAAGAATGCTATTTGGTCTATTCACGGTTTGACAATAGACAATAAATAGAAGCAGAGATAGACAACCAAATAATACCGAGAAGGAAGGCGGGTATAATATATTTCTAAGGATAATAAATACCAAAATTTTAATTTTTAAGTGGTCTTTAAGTTTTGTTACGTGTCACTGAGTGTTGCTCCTTTTGTTATTGTCTTTTTTATGTATCGTAGGGTATAACCATTAACAACTTGCCAACTTCGTTGTCAGTACGGGAAGATGCTTATCAAACTCGGAACCTGTATGATCTGGATATAACTGAGGCTACAGATGGGTGGTATTGTGACATGGAAGATACCAATTCTGTACCTTTTTTAACCAGACAAGTTGATGCTTCTTCTGGGCCTGGTAAAGTAGACAAGGGATTATTGAGTATTTTTTGAAAATCAAAGTATTGAAAAAATTGAGGTCGAAATCCCAGTCTTATCTTATTGATATATAA
Organism: Modiolus philippinarum; assembly: GCA_002080025.1. Lineage (NCBI taxonomy): Eukaryota > Metazoa > Mollusca > Bivalvia > Mytilida > Modiolidae > Modiolus > Modiolus philippinarum. Next base: position 93,189 of record MJUU01020034.1, read on the forward strand.
TTATTTTTTTACTCTTTAAACGTCATTGTATAAATGTATATAGATGTCTGAAAAGTTTCTGTTTTAGAAATATCTAAAATATTCATGCAAAGGCATAGTGAGAAAATTCAAAATAAATGAAGTGGATAAAATAGATTTTTTCAAATACAAATTAATAGAAATGTCTTATACAAAACTCAGAACTACAGTTAGCATTTTCAGTATGTTTTTGATTGTAAAAGTCATTTACATATGTCTTCAGAATATGCCATCTACCTAAATGACTGGCCACAGCTCGACTTTGATACAAAATCATTGTATTTGTTGAAAATTCATTGCTATGATGATGAACATACGGCGTCTAATACAGCCACTGTTACTGTAGTGAAAAATTCTGATCCAACATTCACAAACTTGGACAGTAAGTAGTTTTGGTTTCAGTAATCTCTTCAATTATTGATTTATATTAAGTGAAATTAAGAAGGCCTTCCGGTTACAATGGTGAGAAAACTGATCACAGAAGCTCATTCATGAATTGTTACCATTTGAGTAGATGGTAATTTTTTATTTTATTTTTCAAAATAAAACTGCCAATAATTACATTAATAGGCAGGGTCTATGAGAAAAAAATATGTATGGGAGAGAAATATGATAGACTTCTTCGTTCATGCCTAAGATCACTCATGCTTGTATATTTCAGATACGGTAACAATTGATGCTAAAGCAGTCGTAAACAGTGAAGTAATATTTACAGTCTCAGTAACAGATCCAGAGGGAGATCAAATTATATTCTCCATGACAACAAGTCCAACAGGAGGTCCTTTTGATATACTTGATTGTAAGTCTTCATACTTATACTCATATATGCTTTGAAGACCATCTAACCTGGGTATACTTCATTTTTGTAGTAGTAACAAATAAAACTGTGAGCAAAGCTAACTCATATATATACCCCTTCCACCCNACTAGAAAAACTGTGAGCAAAGCTCACTCATATATACCCCCTGCTCCTCTATTTGACTTCATAAGTGAAAAAATCAACAAAGAATCAAGTCATATCAAATTTTTAAATGGCTGGTGCACAATGGAAATATCTACCGAACATTCTCTGAAAATTTCATTGAATACATCGGCAAAAAGTGTGTACATCTATGGCGGACAGAATAACGAACGGACGGACGAACTGACACCATGATCACTATATACCGCCCGCTAAAGGGAAGAGGTATAAACTCATTAAAATTATTATAGACTTGGTTTCCTCAGATGGCCATTTTGACATCTTGTGTCTCTTCGGTGCAGATCAAATCAAATCATTTGAGAGACAATCAATAGAAAAATGTATAACAACTGATTGAGAACAAATATGATCTAAATAGACAGCTTCAATCAGCTAAGGACCGAAATTTGTACGAGGGAGATACTCCTTAGTTATCAACCAACTTACAAAATCTTAATATTGCAGTTTTGCAAATAAAATCATTTTTCGAGTCAGCGCCAAAGTACAGAGCTAACCTTCTGGGCTAGTGAATTACCTCGGAGACTGAGAGTACCCCAGCAGAAGCATAAAACCAGTGCTGAAAAGACAAAGTACTGTGGGTACTGTAAATTTAAGACGATAATCAATCAAATTGCAGTCCAGTAACACAGAAATGTCATTTCTTACCGCCGAAATTTTAATTCCTCCCTTATGTCCAACTCAAGTTTCAGAAAACCTCATTTAAAATATTAACCATACAACAAAGACTTTTATCGGATGCTTTAGATATTGAGGGAATTTCAACATGTAAGGGAAATAACACTGTCTTAATCATAAAAACGCTTTAATTGAGTCCGATACAATCATGAAATTAATGAGTCTTCGTGCTCAAAAATTTTTATCCAACAATTTTATGAGACGCATTTTTAAATAAGTATGGTACAGAGGTAATGGTAGCTCTGAATGGTTCATATAATTAACCTTCTCATTGTAAGACAACTTTGACTTACTATTGTTTCTTTTTTTCTGCAGCTGGAAAAGTAGTGATGACGTCAAATGTATTACGTCATCATGCAGCCGCATCATATGACCTTTCCATCATAGCTAATGATGGGTATAATACTATTGGACCACGTACACTCACTGTTTCAATTAACGGTATGATTTATAATTAAGCATTTCTGTTTTTTGTCATCATTTGTACAAAGACTTAGCCTTTAATTATTTGTTGTTTTAATTAAATAACAAAATATCGAAATTACTGTTTATTTTATTAGGCATTTGCGCATTTCGACAACTTATGTCTCATCAGTAAAAAGAGAAAGCTTATTGAAAATTTCACTTTTGAAATTCAAAGTATAGTAAATGTTTGCCATAATTTCTGAGAACTACCAAATATTGTGGGCAAGCAACGTATGCCAAATTGCATAGGATTTTTCAAAAATTTTGTAGGTGGTATTATTACTTTGCGTAGAAAACTTGAAGTTTTACCACTTTTCATGATTATTTTGTTGTTTCTCATAGCCCAATGTTAATCCCATTGTATTGTTTTCCATAATACATGTAATGTTTTTACTTTCCATCGCAACATTTGCTTTAAGCTTGTGAATTCCCACGATGCATTTTGCCATGGATATAACTACATATTTTTTATTGTATGCTAACCTGTCGGTAAATATTTTCAAGTTTTGCTTTTTTTCAAAATATGTCTTGCTCTCGGAATGATTAGACGAGAGGAATAGTAATAAATAACTAAATACCGAACTTACTGTGAATTTATTTTCTGCACATGCGCATCTCGGCAACTTATGTCTCTTCAGTGCAGACAAAATCTAAACGCTTGGAAGACCATAAAATCAAACAATTAAAAAAATGATAGAGAACAAATACCCAAAATGATCTAAGTGTTAAGCCAAAATCAGCTAAGGACAGAGCTTTGCGTGAGGGAGATACTCCTTAGTTTTCAACAAAATTTACAAAAATTTAGATATTGCATGGTTCGAAATAAAATCGGCTTTCAGGTCAGCACCGTAGTACTGACTACTGGGCTGGTGAATACCCTCGGGGACTAACAGTCCACCAGCAGAGGCATCGACCCAGTGGTAACAAATAACTAAATACCGAACTTACTGTGAATTTATTTTCTGCATAAATGTTTCAATGAGTTTTAACATTTTCAAAGATATAAAATGTTTTTGTCGTTATCATGATTAATGTCAGACTTACATTGCTCAAGTAAATAGTCGTGTTCAACTATTTTATACTGAGCGATAGCGAGGTATAAAATGAGGACAAATATAAGGTCTTACCATGTTCTAATTAGCATAGAGCCCAATTGCAATAATCTCTTTCGATTCTAATATGGTTTAAAAATGTTCTGAAAATTTGAAGCGGTACTAGGAGGATGTTTTCAAATGCCATTTTGGTCGTAGAAATTAAGCGAAATAGACCATGAAACAACATATCAAGCATATAAAAATTGTAAAAAATGACTTTTATCCATTTTTTGTTCAACATTTGATAAAATTTATAAAAATGTGTTATTCCCGTTTGAACTATTTACGGTTGAGATTGTGACGTCCGGTATTAGTATTGTGACGTCACCGAGGAATATATGCTTATTAGAACCCTGTAGTGTTCTCAAAGCGTTTGAAGGACGCCATATTAGAAAACAAAACTTTGGTTTCCCATTTTTCTTTTTTCGTGTGATTTTGGAAAGACCATGGAATCAGTTTAAAATATTTACACTCTCAAATATATTTAGACCTGATCTAGAATGTTTTTCCTATTATTGAATTGTTTCTGACATCATATTTATAGATATCAACGACAAACCAGAGATAACAAACCTTCCTGCTGATATAAATATCATAGAAAATCAACCTCTATCTAAATCACTGTTTACTGTAACAGTGGATGATCTGGACACAAATGATACACTACTATATACAGCCACTTTTGATCCACCCGACGCTGTTAAGTACTTTACTATTAATGGGAGTAAGTATGACATATAAAAAAAATACCTGAGTTACTGTAAATTTAGGTTCTGTATATGGGTATGAACCGAAATATGTGTAAACGCTGATAGAGAACAAATTACGAATATTAGCCAAAATCGGCTATAGACAGAACTTTGCAAGGCAGATATTCACCTTCGTTTTTAACAAATTTTTCCTAAATTTAGATATTCCATATTTTCGAATGAATCGGTTTTCGAGCAAGCACCGAAGTACTGGCTACTGGGTTGGTGATTTTCACGGGGACTAATAGTCCACCAACAGTGGCATCGGCCCAGTGGTTACAAATAACAAAATACCGATGTTATATATTTTACGAAAGGATATGGAGTAAATGAACATGAGACCATAACACATATGTTAACTCCAACTGCAATAATTTTAATGAGCTGTATGGCCATTTCGGAAATTAATTCCTCATCAGCAGCACTTGAACCCAAACAAAGGAAATCCATAATTTCAAAAATTGCTTAAAATGCATCAGACCAAACGAAATCCCAATAATCAGTAATATCAAATATAGCTAAGGACAGAACTACGATGGAGGGAGTTAATCCTTAGGTTTTAGAATTTTCATAAATTTAGATATAAATTTAGATAATAGTAATTGAGCAAAGTGTACACATGAAATATCATCTCATGTACAAGTACACCATATCTAAGAAAAATAAGTTATATATGATTCATTACTGATTTTACTACGAAAAATATGAAACTATTGAGT